>CP135539.1:1337755-1355516 GCA_032402905.1 Khaya senegalensis | reverse complement strand
ATTTATTTTAAAAACTTTTATTAGTTAAACTAATTAGTATTCATAATTATTTATAAAATAAATAAATACAAATATAATAAAAATTTATTAGACAAAATATTTATTATATTTATGATATTGAATTTGACCTTAAATAGTAATGCTAGGTAATATGTAATATATTACTTGAATTTATAGGTGAAATATTCAATTGATAAGATATCAAAGTAATTTTACATGAGCCATAGATGAAACTTAAGAGTGTTTTAAGTAAAGATGGACAAATAGAAAGTTTGTATATTTTGGCTTAAAGAAACAATGTAGAAGTGATCATAATATATAAGAGCTTTCATGTGAGGCAACCCTAGTAACAATTCACTTTTACAAAGGATGTGACCTATACAAATATCTACAGCTGTCAATTGTACTATGGTGGCCTTTCTTTTTGAAATTTTGTGTCTGTGTGTGTGCAGAGTAATTGTTGTGGCTAAATATATAACTCTTGATAGAATGCAGTAGGTTCAATTTTTCTGTCACTTAATGTCATGAGCAATCCTAACTTGACTAGTTCTCCTTTCTAAAGCTGAGTGACACCATTTCTAGCACCTCCCCTTAAACTCAACTGTTTGGTATGACATTGAGTTTGAATCTCAAACTTCTGAATCTAACTATTGGAAGAGGCTTTGTAAGGATATAAGCCACATAATTTTTTGTTGGAATGTACTTGATTTCAAGTTTCCACTTGTTACTTTTTCTAGAACAAAATACACATAAATTTCTATGTGTTTGGACCTACCATAAAGAACTAAGTTTGCAGCAAGTGATGTTGCACTGACATTATTGCACCATATGCCTAGTTTGTGATGAAACTTTACGTTTAATTCAAATAGAATAGAACTTAACTAGATCATTCCAGCAGTTATGAGATCTAAGGACTTGTACTTAGACTTTGTGCTTGATATAGATACAACTCTTTACTTTTTTGAGCTCTATGACACCAAGTTTCCTGTAAGATAAATCTGCAGCCTCCCATAGATCCTCTGTCATTGAGTTCAATAGCCTAATTTGCATTAATAAAGCCAACAAGATCCATTTTTTGGTTTAAGCTGTAGTACAATCCAAGATTCATGGTGTCTTAAAGATATTTTTAAATTCTTTTCCATCCAATCCAATAAGCCTATTTTGAATTCTCCATGAACTAATTTAGTTGTTTAAAGCAAATGAAATTTCAGGTTTTGAGATAGTCACATATTGCATCGCTCTAATCAAAATTATATAAAAGGTTTTACCTTTGAAATAATTTCCACCTTCCTTGAGAAATTTGTCATTTGTACTCATAAGAGTTAGACTCTCTTTGTAATTGCTCATTCTAGTCCTTTTGAGGAAATCTTGGATGTATTTTTTTTAACATGGTTGCATTCCAAGTTGATTTCTTTTGACTTCTATTCTAAGGAAGTAACTAAGTGAGCCTAGACTTTTAGAGAAAAATCTTCTTAATAATGCAATATATAATTTCCTCATCACTTTTAGATTTCTTTTGTTTCTTAGAAATGACAAAGAGGGATGTATCAGATTTGAGGTTCACAAAATCCTAGTTAAGCAAAGTTGTTCTAAACCTATCGTACCAGGCCTTTAATGGCTGCTTAAGGCTATAGAAGGCCTTTTTCAATATGCAGACATGGTTTAATTTAATTTTGTCTTCAAAACCTTCGAATTGTGGGATATATACATCCTCCTATCTACTTTCATTCAAAAAAGTATTATCAACGTCGACCTATTTGACATCTTAGTTAAAGTGTACAACTAAGTTCAGAACAATTCTCATGGTGGATAATATCACAATTGGGCTGAATATCTTGGTGTAATCAATTCCAATCATTGATGATGTCTTTTAGCCATAAGCCTAGATTTGTGTCTTGAAATCGATCCATATGTATTGTATTTAATTTTGAAGACTCACCTATTGCTAACCAATTTGATGTTTAAGTTGTAAGGTACTAAATCCTAGGTTTGGTTATTCTTCAAAACTTTGAATTTGACTTCTATTTTTTTAAGTGATATAGCTTGGGTTTAAAGATGCCAGATTTCAACCTTATCACCATGGATGAACATTTTATAGGGATTGATGTTGATGTAAATTTGGTTCATGTGTTAAGTTTTCATGATCATTGAATGTTGAGTTAGGCAAAGGTAGATGCGATAGATTGTGATTTCGTGTTTCTAAGTTATGAGTGTGAATTGATTGCGATCGATTATTCTCAAGAAATAACCAGTTTAATATTGATGACAATCACTTACTATTTAAAATAGATGGTTTTGAATGATCATTCTTAGAAATCGTATTTTAGAATTGATCCATTCCACTAATCAAGTTATTTTAAAAAAATTTAGTATTTTTTAATTTCATAAATTTAGCGTGATATGATGGACAATAAAATTTATATTTTTTATATTTCTCTGAATATCCAATAAAATATCTACTAATAATTTTAAGATATAATTTCTTCTCTTGTGGATTATAAATTCTTATTTCAGAAGGACAATATCAAATGCATACATGTTGCAAATTTGATTTTTAACTTTTTTATAACTCAAATGGCATTTTAGTAACAACCTTAGTTGAAACTCGGTTTAATATGTATACAGTTGTCTTAAAAGTTTTTATTTACAAAGATTTAGGAAATTTGAAGTTGCTAAACTTACACCATACCATATCCAATAATGTTTAATTTTTTCTTTTTGCTATACTATTTTGATTTGAAAAACTAAATGTAGTGTGTTAGGCAACAATCCTATACTCTTAAAGAAACCTTGCAAATTGCCTAGGTATTTGTCTATCTTTTGTGTATATACCATAGTATTCATTATCTCTATAAGAACTTATGATTTATATTTGCTTATTATATTATTTCTTTATTTAAGTTTTGAATATTTTAAAAATATTTAATATTTTATCATTGGTATTCAGTAAATAAAGATACATAAATTGTAAATAATCATCAATAAAAATGATAAAATACTTATAACTATATGAGTTTATACTAGAATTATAAATATTTATATGTATTATTTCTAATAAATTTGAGCTCTTTTTGACATCTTTCTTTGATTTATTGATCTATTTTTCCTTTATACAACTCACAGAAGTCTCAAAATATGTAAAATTTAAAATATTAAGTATTTAAAGCACTAAGTATTTTATCATTTCTTAACTTTTGAATTCTTGTTATGGAAATATGTAATAATCTCTAACACCACAACATAGAAAAATTTTTATTTATAATACTTTTTTTTTATACTAGTATGAATATGCATTATGTTATATAATAAGTATCGTTTTATAAATTAATATAAAAAAATATCAGAAATATACCATTTTTAACAAAATTAAATTTATAAAAAAATTTTATAAAAGAATTTAAAAATTTGAAGAAATATAAAAAAAAAATTTCAAATTTATTAAAAAATTACTATTAAAAACTAAACTGTATGTCTCAAAAGCCTCCATAGTTATACTAATTTTATTTCTAAAATAGATAAATCTCTCAATTCTTACTAGTTTTCTTAGGTTTTACAAGCCTTGCAAAATATTTGTAATGTAGATCGTTAAACAAAGTCAATCTACCATGTGTTATAACAAATTTCAATCATATTGATTCATAATTCATAAAAGAAAAAAAAAATACCTTTTTTAGTAAGCTGTTACTGAAATTTAATGTAATATTTTTTCATACGCCTCTTTTTCTTGCAAAAGAAATATTTAGATTTTTTTTTTTAATTTTAGCATGGGTAGGTATTTTACTTTTCTCTTTCTTCTTAATCCTTCTTTTTATTGCAAAATATGCACTTTAAAAACTCGCTCTTATCTTTGCAATTAATCTCTCTTCTTCTTGAATACACATAGTCATCAATTTATTAATGGACCATTTATTTTTATGTGTATTATAACAAATTTTGAAGGATCTATATAGTTATGAAAGTAAATTCAAAATATAGTGCATAGAAAAAGATTCAGATATTATCACGTCTAAAATTTTTAGTTGAACTGCAATATTTTTTATTTTTATGATGTGCTCTTACACACTAGTGATAGTAATAAATTTGATAAAAAAGAATTTCATAATTAAAGTACTAGCTAGTACTTTGTCAAATAATTCAAACTATTCATTAATGAATTTCATCAAAATACAGATATTATCATATTGAGCAATTGAATCGCGTATGCTAGCAAAAATTTTAGTTTTTATGAACATTACGCTAAAGCGATTCAATTGTCCCCAGTGTTCATAAAATTTAATTTGTGCCAGAATGCTAACATCAATAATAAGTGGTAGTTCATTTTTTTGTATAGTATAATTTATATCATGCCACTTTAAATATAACAATACTTTTTTTTTTCATGTCTTATAATTGTCTTCTACCAATATCTAAGTTAATATCAAATATGTTCATAAATTCCAATACTACAAAAATACATTCTTATAATAGATTTTATTGAGGCTTAAATATTATTATATTTTATCAATATAAAACATACTTAAAATATGAATCATATGATATAAAATACTACCTATAAGTTGAGTATTTTATTTAAATAGATTTAAATATTTTTATGATAAAACTGTTATAGTATATCTAATTTCTTAATTTTTGTAGATAAATTAAAAAAATAATATAATATTTTATCCTAATTAATAATATAAACATAATAAAAATTTATATGGGATAAAATTTATTACGTCTTGTATGATTAATTATAATTAATGTCTTAAACTATATGTGATCCTAATTAAATATAAAATTTTATTTAACTTACAAATGTTGTGGCTACTCCCTAATTGATTAAAGTTTTAATAATCACTTAAACATTTATATATATATATATATATATATATATATTTATGCTTTACAAAAAAAATTTTAAAATATTTTTGTATTTACTATATAGGTAAATATGAAGTAATTTATTAGTTAAAAATCATAGTAGGTTAATTCTCAGGAAAGATTAGAAGGATCACAAGTGATCTTACTTAAAATCAAACCTTATTAGACAAAATTTTTTAAAAATATAATTCGAAACAAATAAAATACTACAGCTCTATCTAATAATAATACTTAATTTAATATTTTTCTATTTGTCTAACCTTTATTTATTTATTTTTAATAAATTTGTATATTTACTACTATCTTTATAATGTATCCATAATATAAAAATACATAAATCAAATAAACTATACTATAGCATATATAAAACATAAATTACATATTTAGAATAAAACATTAAAATTAAATCTTAGCTATGTATATAATATAATATAAATAATATGTAAAAATTTAAAATTTTAAATTGAATTTAAATTTGTTTATAATAAATTTAAATAATAATAATTGAAACTATTTAAATTCAATTTAAAATTAAATTGCACATAAAGTATATATTTAGACCAAAATCATAATAAACAAAAACTAAATTTTTGGACTAAATTGTAAAGTATAATTTAATATTATCCAAATATTAAAAAAAAATTAAATTATTAAATATTTTTAAATAATAAATTTACAAAACAATAGCCAGCGTTTAAGAAACTAATCTCCTAAACACTAGGCCACGAGTTCAACTATGGGCATTTCATATTTTTCATATAATTAATAAGAAATTATTAAATTTAAATAAATGTGTATTCATTATCACAACAAAGATTGTGGTATAGTGATTTGGGCTTGAACCATTAAGGTTTGGGCTTAAATTTGAATCTTAGGCCTTTTACTTTATTTTTTAAATTCAAAATAAACCAGAATACATGTCATCCATAAGTTTAAAAAAAAACTGACATGTCATTTACTAGCTTCAACCTCCAACCGTGTCGACTTGATCCGAATTTGACCGATTTCAAACCTGAATAAAACCCAGCGATGTCTTATTATTTTGAAAGCCAATTTCAATATTTTTTTTATGTTTAAATTGCTTTAAATCTAATTTCCTAATGATTTAAAATGTAATATTTCAATAAAAAATATTATAACTAATTGCATGTAAAATTATGTAAAACCTAAAATCCATCATTATGATTTCATGCTTGCTTCATATATTTAACAAATTAAGTAAAATAGAGATTATTAACATACTTTGATACTAAATGTGAGTGTATGATTTTAAAGCATATTTTAAAATTAAAAAAATTAAGTATGAAAGTTATAAATAATCAACTTCTTGTTATTACCTTTTGTTAACATTTTTAGATATTGTTAAAATTTTCTAAACTCTTTAAATCCTCTCAAAATGGTGTTTAACAAAAATTTTAAAGTTAGAAATCTTAATAAAATAAAACACTTCTCTATTTATAAAATTGTTTTCATTAAAGAAATTTTACACTTTACAGAAAATATTATGGCCACTCAATACTACAATTATAAGTTTTAAATTTGAACTTTGAAGTTATAAGAACATAATGGAGAGTTATAGCCAAATTAAAAACTATAATTTGAAAGTTACAAATTCTTCTTTAATGACTTTGTTTATGAATTTGCAACTTGTTAGTGTGGTTTTGCTAATTGTGGACAATAACCAACTCAGAAGAATTTGGTCGTGTTTTTGCCATTGAAGAAACTTTGGATTTTCAGTGGTGATGGTGTTTTGTTCCTCGTCAGTGCTGTAGCTGTATCTGTCTAGAATCTTTCTTGAGCCGTTTGTGAAGCTTTCCAAGTTGTGGCCTCTTATGGTTGGCAAGACCTGTGTCTTCCACACCAAGAAGTTGTTCTTGTCAAGCTTCACTGGTGCACTAAAGGAAAGTTGAGTGTGTGCTTGTGGAAGACTAGCTTGGTTGTTCTCTTGGTTTGACGAAATAGTAGGATTCGGAGGAGTTGCCATGGCGGCTAGCTCTTATACCAAGACGAAACTTAAAAAGAGTGTTTAAGTAAGGATAGACAAATAAAAAGTTTGTATATTCCGGCTTAAAGAAACAATGTAGAAGTGATTACAATATACAAGAGCTTCCATGTAAGGCAACCCTAGTAACAATTTGCTTTTACAAAGGATGTCCCCTGTACAAATATCTACAGCAGTTTATTGTACTATGGTGGTCTTTTTTCTGAAATTTTGTGGGTGTGCAGAGTGGCTGTTGTGGCTGGATATACAGCTCTGCATAGAATGCAGCAAGTTCAGTTTTTCTATCACTTCATGTCACAAGCAAGGCTAAGGTGGCTGGTTCTCCTTTCTGAAGCTGAGTGGCACCATTTCTATCACCCATGTCATGAAAATCTACCTAATGCGTAAAACATTTCTTGTCTAGCAAATTCTAATTCTAATTCCAACATTTTCTTCTTCTTTTAGCAATTTGAAAAGGCTTAATCATGATAGAATTGCCTGCTTCATTTTAGCTCTTCTCAATTAAATAGCTGAAAAACTTCAGCTTCACATGCAATCCAACAAAAGGACATTAATTTCTCTATACTAATTAAATAACAATAGGGCATATGACGATTTCTTCTTTATATATAAAATAGAAAAAAATTTCAGTGTTTTCAGGAAAAGACATGTCACAAAATTGATATAGTACTCTTACCTAGTGAACGAATGATATTTGGTATTATGAGTGAAATTTCTTTTTAAGTAAACAATTATATAGCATTATTTAGATCTTAATTTAAGAAAATTTTATTAAATGACACAATTTTATTGGTAGTATCTATAAATAAAATTATTTTTAGAAGGTGACATTCACCTATCTTAAGTGTGTGTGTGTGTGTGTGTGAGAGAGAGAGAGAGAGAGAGAGAGAGAGAGTTTTCAAGAATTAAAGAATATAACAATAACATATCATGGCTTAAAAAATAAATTTTTTTTAGGTTCAAAGTTCATTTATTTTAAGAATTAACCAACAAAATTCTCATTCTCATATTCTCAGTATCTCGTCTCTTCTAAACATGTAGTAGTCAGAGGTGCCAATGTGTGATCAACAAAAATTTTCAGATATTCAAATCAAAAATGTATTTGTTGAATCTAAAAAAAGTCCTCAAGTATAGTAGATGTTGTTTAAAAAAAAATAAATTAAAGAATGAATTGAAAGAATTGTATTTACGAATAATGCAATCATAATGGTTCAAAAATCTTTTTATTTCGATGGTTGGGTCCTCTTTTTATACAATATTTATGAGTTTTTAAAAATTAAAAAATATAATAATAACATTTCACGACTTAAGAATTAGATTTTTTTTAAAGGTTCAAGGTTCATTTATGGTATATGGGCATATGGGTGTGAGACAAATTGCTTTCGCTTCATTCAATATTTGTGCAATTAGATGATTGTGGCACTTAAAAACACAATCTCATGTTGTGTTTTCTCGATATTGTACAATATTTATGCTAGTTACAATCTTATGATAATTAACAAGCATGCCCATAAGGTTAAATAAGTTATCCGTCAACAATTGAGTCTTTTCATATTGATGACAAAATGAATTGAATTTATTATATTCATATGAAAGAGACTATGATCCCAAAACATGTATTGCAAATTAATTATAGTTTTCAATTTATTTTATTTACCCGTAATAGGCTGTGTGCTCAAAACGGACAATATTTACTCAGTAGTTATTGAATTTGGACTATTACATATAGTATCAGAACCAGGTTGTGACTCGATGTGTGGATGTTTTGTTATGATCTTTCATATGAACATAATAAATTCAATTCATTTTGTCATCAATATGAAAAGACTCAATTGTTGACCGAAAACTTATTTATCCTTATGAGCATGCTTGTTAATTATGTTAAATTATACAGCAAAAATTCATATATATGTACTAAAAGAAATTTATAGGTAATTAAGATATAATTAAATAAAATTTTATTATAAATAGCTGATAGTTATACACACACACACATTATTAAATAATTCAATACAATAAAAATAAATTTAAAATGATATTGTAAATAATTTAACAATTTAAAAATACTCTCTATCTTTATTTGTAGAAAAAAAATAAGATTATTATGTTGATAAATATTTAATGATAGATAAAGATAAAAATTTACCAAATAATAATTATTAATTTCAAATAAAAATACAGTTGTTATAGGAGATCTAATAATAAATAATATTAAGATAAAATAATAGTAAAAATAAAATAATAGTATTGTGTGAAATTGCCTAAAAATATATATATATATATATATATAATAGAAAAATAGGTGTCACATTTTTTATTAAATGCTACTTAATATATATATATATATATATATATATAAATTTTCTTTGCCATACACTCTCCTAGGTCCTTGTATTATCCAGTATATGTTAAGTGGCTTATGCTTCTGCTTATCTAAGCCACCTGCTAGCCGAGTTTCACTTTTCAGTTTGCACATGGTTGGTGGTCCTATTCCTTTTATCCACGTGTCCATGTCGGTCATTACGACATTATGTGCATGCATTCCTGCCACCATGCATGCACCAGCATCCATGCCATGCATGTCGTGATACATGCCCGGCTATGTGGAGGTTGAGGATTGCATGGAAGTTCCTTTGAAGACAATAGCTGGCGAACAACCTATGTGGCTTGTCCTTCTCGGTTCAATAATGCCGCGGAAAATTCGATTCAGCAATTTTGTTGAGCTCAATTAATACCCTATTTCTCATTTATAGCAATTTTATTTGTAATTTATTTCAAGAATAAATTAAAAATTACTAAAACATACTTATATGTCAACCTTATTTCTCTCTATTGATCAAATTATCAAACCAAATTTATTTTTTAAGTTTATTTTTATCTATTTTATGTCTAAAAATAAACTATTGACAAGTATTAGAAAATTACTTGGCTAATAATTATATGAAAAATTACAATGTTCTACCTTTTTACATGATTTCACCTTCTTGCTTCGCTACTACACCATCGAGCAACACTATAAAGTCAACCCCCCAAAAAAAAAAAAATCAAAAGTTTATAATAAGATGATTATTCTGTAGAATTATTAATTCAAACTATAAAATTATGTTATTTAAATTATGATTAGACCTGTTAAACCACTCTCTTTTTTTAAGACATACCATGAAAAATAATGTCAAACAAAAACTTTCTGATGAAAACGGTTGAAATGCACTTTAAAATACTTTTTTTAAAAAAAAAAAAAAAAAAACCAACAGTTGAGTAGGTATAAGTAGTTATGATGTATTTCCACCAATGATAATCAAAAAATTTCAAGCAAACGAATTTTATTTTGACTTTTTGTGGTTATCCTGATGATGCCATAACTTCTATTATATGGTAGTGCAAATGACACAAGAAATTAGCAAATAAAATATAATATTTAAGATGTTATATTTGGTTTAGCTAATTCAATTAGTAGATGAGAGTTGGTTTACCTGTCTGTCACAACGTGGCATATCATTTTGATTATGGATCATTTCCAAATGAAGCTTTTGTTCACAATCACACTAGATGGATTATATAAAAATTCTTGCTTCCATTGGTTAAGAATATGATTCTTTTTTTTAACAAAGATTTATACTCTTAAAAAATTTTTATTCTTTTTTTATTTTAGAGATTAAGTAATTTTTTTATAGAATTTTACTTGTTTAAGATAGAATTAAATCTATACAAGTAAATTAAAAGGAAACAATTTACAACTCATTATATATAGAGAGTTTGAGTTCACTTGTAAAAATATAATACTAAAAATAATCGGTGAAAGTAGATAATATTTTATAAAAATAATTTCTTTAAAAAAATATAAAATTTATTGAGATTTATTGCAATTAAAGTTTACATGTAATAAAATGTTAGCACGATTATAACTATTTTTATATAATAAATTTTTTTCTCATCTTTAGCAGTCATGATTTTATTTTATATAATAAATATGATTTTTTTTCATTTTTATTTTTATTTAGTTAAAATATTTATTTTAAGGAATCTAGAATGGTACTAAAATTTCCCAACACCATTCTCCACTCTATCAAACGAAGAGCTAGAAATCCTAAAATTTTTATCTTTTGAAATTTTAGTCAATAATATTTAGAACAATGACAACATTAATTTACAGACGAATCGTAGTAATAAGCAATCGATTATAAGATCATGCTCAGACTCATAATCTAGGAAGAACCCTTTGCGCACTCACACCTACACATGGACTATCTCTAGCAATAGCATATTACAACTATCTAAAGACATCCCTCCGATGATCCAACTACGGGAATATGAGAATTTTAAAAGGATATTCTTATTCGAATATGGTACTCAGTGATAGAATATATTTTTACTTTATTACATGAATAAAGATGTAAAAAAGATATTTTAAAAATACTGTATGTTCTTTAATATTCTCAATTTTTACTCTTGTATATGGATACTCTGATTAGTATGTAAATTAGAATGTTCTTTTAGAAAAACTCTACTTCTCTGTAGAACAGAAAAAAAAATTACGACTTCACTTATTTTAACATTTTTATATAAGTAATACACTTAACATAAGTTATGAGTTGAGATAAAGTGAGTAAAGAAATTTTTAAGTCATGAGCTTTCTAACTCCAACTTATAAGACTCAGACTCAATCATCTCATAATTATATGATCTTCTAAATTAATTATAAACTATTTCACTAGAACTCAAAGTTGCATTTTAGAAAAACTATGCATGTATAATAAAAACCTATATAATTTAAAACTCTTTAAAATTAAATTTGAGTTTGACATATACCAATAATTTCTACTTGATCAATTCTCTATTTAATACTTGTAATTAAATCAAACCCATTGTAAATATCAAGTCTATTTAATTACATATTTATTCCAAATCATTAAATTAATCCAATGATAATTTTTAATATATTTATATTTGTGAATAAATTTATCAATAAATATTGTCATCTAATAACTAATTTTATTGAATAAATTATGACCACATACTTAAATAATTAAGTACCACAAATAGTTTAGATAAGTATCATTTGTATAAATTTTATATTGTAAATATATATTCATACAATTTATTAAAAATATATATTTATTAATTTTTAAATATATTATATATGTGCATGTATCAATTATAATGTATTAATTATAAATATTAAATTTAATATCAATTATTAAAAATACATTGATTTAATAGTTGAAGATTAGTATAAAAATTTGTATAAGGTTGAGGGAGATTATTATTCTTCACCTATACGCGCACACTTATTTTTTTTTTTGTTTTTTTATTTTCTTTTATATTTACATTTTTGCTTGGCCACGGGAATTGTATTGTAATGTGGTAAATGGTCAAATTCCAAGCAGTAATATTCACGGTAGAGAGAAAAATTGCAGTAACGTAATTAATTATATTGACAGTGCAAGCTGGTAAATCTTATAATTAATGTTTGTAAATATTTTCAGCATTAAACAGGTGTAAAAGAAACTAATATATATTTAAATGCTCGAAAAGGTTTGTTATTTTAAAATATAATACTATTTGACAAAGAATTATCAAATAATAATCATTGTTAATATCGTAGACCATACCATATTATGTATATGTACTATAATTACTACAAACATCAAATTTCTTAATATACAATCCATATATAGGCTTTTGTACTTCAAGTTCCCAAATTAATTCGTTTTGGAGGTTGGCTTTTGTTGTGGATCACACAAATCATATCCCATTTACAGATGTGTTGATTTACATTAGATGCTTGCACGCACAATATGTTGCCATTTCGGTTGCTCCATATTTTGTTGATGAAGAGTTTAGGACACTCAAATTCTCTGTTCTATGGATCCTTAGGACGAACATCAGGCAGTGTCATTTGTGAAGAACAAAGTTTGATAAACTTTTTTTCTCTGCAAATAATTAACATAAAATTAATTAAATAATGAATGTTTTATTATTTATTTTAAGAATATGTTAGAAATTACTTTGCTTTTACTTAAACTTTGAAACGCATAAAATTATTGACAAGCATATATTCTTTTACTTCACAGTTAATGTTAGAGTTAAAGTCACAACATCTGGATCCCAAAATATACTATAACTATACAAGATAGAACATAACACATTTGAGAATATATTTACCTTGAGAAAGATTAAATGAATTTAGAAAAAGCGTAAAACAAAGAACTTCTTCATGATCTTAGTTTGGCTTTTCTCTTCTTCCTTGTAGAGTTGTAATTGTACATGGCGTTATGGTATATTCTTGCAATACTGATATATAAATATATATATATATATATATGCACAATACCTTAATGCACAACTTCTTTAAATTTAACTAATAGTTTAAATTAAAAAAATACTACCTTAATATATTCTTCTTTAATAGGAAATAGAATAATTTATAAGGAATTCACTGATATAGGAAATAGAATAATTTATAAGGAATTCACTGATATAAAAAATAGAGGGAATGTTTTTGTGTATAACTCGGCAACAATATGAACATATTTGCCTTGTGTCTGTCCGAGAACGGGACCGTAAACTATACACATTGACATTTACCCACATTAATTGGTTGAACTATCAGGATGAAATTTCGAGTATCTGAATTGAATAAAAATGCAGTGAAACACAGTATGAATATAAAATTAACAAGCGAAAAATAGCAGATCATGATTCACATTACCTTATAACAGGCTTCAGTCCCAAGTTAAACCCGTCGCCTTAAAAGGTTATCATCCAAGATATTGAAGAGTTAGAAAAAAAAAAAAAAACAATATTTACATAAATTACAAGTGTAAATTCATAACGTAGCCTATTTCAACCAAAACTCTCTTAGAACTAAGTACTAGAGTAATTGGGATTGGCTTAAATTTCTGTTGCAAGCAAAATTCAGGATTAGGATTTTCTTTCATTTGGTAATCTTCTTCTCAAATTATACAGAGAACAGAAAATTAGACAGCTAGTTAAGAGATATATACCAGGACAGGAACATGCCTGAGGTCCGTCGTGGCAAAAACATACAAAATTCTATGAAGTTGAGTGATTTGATCGGTAAATTATCGGGAATGAAAAAAATAGAGTGATGCATGTTGAATGCACCAAAATAAATTACTCTACTTAAACACATAATAAGGACAAGCAAAAGTCAAATTCACATAGACTAGTTACTCAAATTATAGCAAACACAAAAAAATGGTTTTTATAAATTTGTAAAAACTCCACAGAAATAATTAACATGAATATTAAATAAGAAAATTCAGATATAAAAAACTTTGATTTAAGTGAATATTAACTATAATTTGATCATTAACTTCTAATAAGTAGTCTATTTACAAATATTTAACCAAAAATTACCTACAAATAAGATAATTTTTACTTTTTTTATAATAATTAATTTAAATGAATAACATAATAATTACAGATTATGGATTCAGTTTAACTATAAATTCAACATATAAAATAAAAATCATAGATATTCTAATAAAAAAAGTAATTAAATTAAAGAATAAGATCTCACAATATTACTAATTAGTTGTTAAAATCCATTGAATTAAAAAGAAAAGAGTTAGTTGAATATGGAAGATGAAGAAGATAGCAGAAGAACAAAAAATTACAATTGGTGTCTTTTTTTTTTTTAACAAAACTATTTTTTTACCCTCTAATATGTGCTAAGAGTTGTAATAAATTCTAGTCTTGATGCTACCGTTTTAGGGCTTTAATGTCTTCATAAAAGTCATTGATCTACTTTCTATATTTCTAAACACATCCAATCTCACCCTAAACAAGGTTGGCAACTTAAGTTATAGGCCAAATACCAAAACTGGTTCAAAGCAACACTTTTGGTACAACTGAAACTCTATCATTTTACAAGCCATTTTTGAACCGTTAATCGATTGATATAAGTTATGGTCTCTTCTTAAGAATTGTAGATTTGGATGTGTGAATAAATTTGGTTTTGAATTACCTAATTTGGACTTTAGAATATCTAATTATGTCATTTTAAAACTCTAACGATCGAATAGAAATCCTTCTTCAATCAGAATTTAGTCTCAAACTTGAATTTTCACAAACAAAATTTTTCTAGGAAGCTTATGATGTCCACTTCAAGTTTGTTGCGGAAAACTTTTACATCCAAGTACTAATTTTACGTCAATGCCCTACACAAAGTTCAGAATTAAAATGTTGAAAAATTCGTCTTTAAAACATAATTCATTAATACATTCCTACAAATACCTTGCACAAAATAATTAATATAATTAAGCACTATAAGACATAAAATATGAGAAACACACCAAATACAAGAAGAAATAAATATAAAATTACTATTTTATCATAGAGCAAGGTCAAATGACAAAAGAACTATGTATGATATGATGATTATTCTGGAGGCTGCTTTCTAGTTTGTTGTCATGGAGGTTGCTTTCTAGTTCAATACATACATAAATAACTTGTAAAGTAAAAGGGGATGCACGAGCTTTTGGATGCGAAGAAATTCGACTTGCATATTGCAGCTGACAATATATATCAAGTTAGAAAATAGCAACTGATTGCAACTTCACTAAGTTGATGCTATGGGTTTTAAGACTGTAAACATAAGATTGCTAGTTCTAATGCTAGGTTCTGTTGAAACCTTTTTCCCGTTTAACTGAAATTAGTAAATACAATTAAAGCATTACAATGCAATTTGCAGTTTCTATTGGATTGTAATCCATTGTCAGTATTAAATATTAAACATATTTATAACCATTAAGCAATTTAGGTAATGATTCCTCCATTATTTACATATATTTAGCATTGAAGGACACGTGTCATTCGGATCTTAGAAGAAGAAACCCTCCAAAATTTAAGGTTAATCAAATCTGAATACTAAATGTAGGGCCAGATTCAGCGTAATCAAAGCAAATAAAATTTAAAGATTTGTCTGAAATTCAACAACAAAAATAAAGGAGAGAAACTCGTTACTCCTAAGCTGGATTCTGGTGTTTCTTCGTTGATTTAGCATTAGTGAATCCCAAGAGAGACAGAGAGAGAGAATCCATGGTCTCTGCATATTCTTCCCCTTGTCGATGTTTCATTTTGAGTCGTCGTTGATTTTCTCTACATCAATGTTCATCTTTCGAATGTTAGCAGCTCGTGTGTGGCTACCATGAAGCCTCAAAAACCATTCGCTTGGCCACTTCATGGCTTACAAAGGCTTGTGTGGCCATCTCAATCACTGGGGGCAACCGTCTCCTTGAAAGCATTGGAAGTGATTAGATCGAGAGGAAAACCAAAAGTTAGAGAAGATAAAATGATAGAGAAGAGAAAATAAGTAAATAGTTTTTTATTATTATTATTTTTAAATTTAGGGTATATAACTTGTAGTACCTTTTATATATCAAGAAACCCAATTTGAGATAAATCTTTCCTTCTTTATAGCTAAATCACAATAACAGTAATGAAAAAAAAAAATAAAATAAAAATTAATTAATTAATTAAGAAATTATTTGAAACAATTAGGTTTTATAGTTGCCCGAAATAACAAGCGCCATGCATGTTATGACAAAAAATGGGAATGAATCTTCAAGATTAACAATAAATGTCTGAATAGCGACTAAAAAAACTATTAAAGTTGAAAATTAGAGATCTAATTTGAAGGTATTCAAACTTTAGCGTCTGTGATGAAGAAAACATTTACACTGTAAACCAGGAAATAGTACTAATTTTAAGATCTAAAACAATATACCAACATGAAAACTACGTCATTCACTTAATAAAATATCTATAAAAATACGGGAGTAATAACAATTTGACAACATTTTAAGGAATCAAAAATAAAATTTTGTTGTCTTTAAATTTAACCTCCATTTATAATGATTAACGACAATGGTTGATTGAGCATTGCCAGGTAATTCTGGTTGATCGAAGAATCAATCAAGAGCAATGACTAATATTCATTTCGAGTGGCCACGGGCCACAACAAGGCCTCTTGGGGCTCTGATCTCCCTAACCAACACTTCGAATGACCAAGGGCCATCACAACTGGGCCTAAGGGGGCTCTGGTCACCAAGCCTACAAATTTTGTTTGAAGTATTAGGTTTATAATTTAGCCTCTAATTTTTTTTATTAAATATTTTGATACCAATTTTGAAAAGTAAACATTATACTTTTACTTTATCAATTTTTTTTTTAATAATTTGACATCTTTAATTTTAATATTTTTTATTATAATCCCTAGCCCCACAAAAATTTTTGATATTGTATATAAAATATTTATAATTTAATTTATTAGATAATTTTTTTTTATATATTTTAACACTCAAATTTTTTATAAAAAGAGAATGTTTTATTCATTAAACTATTAATTTTTCAAATTAAAAAATTATTCTCCTCAAAATTTATTATTTTATAATTATTACATAATAGACGTTCAATTCTCTATTAACCCTCTCTATTAATGATTATATTTTTATTTGTGTAATGACTCGTACTATATTGATCTTTTTCTACAATTTAAATTTTTAATATATACAATACATAATTTGAGTAGAAATATCAAGCTAAAAATAATATGTTCTTGTAAACTTGTTATTTTGTATTGATTCTCTTTAATTGTTATCATTTATATTTTACAGCTAAAATTTATTAAAAAACAAAGAAGAAAAAGAAGTTATACTACTTATTCCTAGATGGATGTCAAATATATTTTGCATCCTGATTAGCTTCATAAACTGTAATGAATGACTCTCCATCAGCTTAATTCCACAATCGAATTAAAAATAAAAGAATGAATCAATAAAAATAAATATTTTATTTTTAAAATAAATAGATATAAATTATTTATGTTTAGAGTAATTTGATAATTAATTAAATAGCATGTTGGCTTCT
>CP135539.1:1310708-1327865 GCA_032402905.1 Khaya senegalensis | reverse complement strand
TAAAATATTAATTTTATCAACTTGTTAATTATTTTATATATTTTGAAAAAGTTAATAAATAATATATTAATGTTAAATATTTAAACTAAATTAAATAAAATAAAAAATTAAATCATATAATTAAATTAAATAAAAATAAAAAATAAATGTACCCTCGTGTAATTGACACAAGGACAACATTGAATTTTTTTTTATTTTTATATATTAACTTAAACTATGGGACTTTTATTAGTGCATAATACTGATTGTAAGTAATTCAATGATCCTTAAGTCTTGATAAAGAGTTACAGACTTTTTAAGGACTTTTTAAAGAAATTTTTCTAATAGGACTATCATCAAATTCCAAATCTTGCCAAAAATAGGATAAGATCAAGATAAGGAAGCTAACTATTTGAGTGATTTTGGATAATTTCAATTAAGATAAAACACAAAGTCCTATTCGTAGAACTTGTACCTTAGATTCTAATGGTAATTTAGTATTTTTGCACTTTAACTATTTTTTTATGCATGCATGCATTTTATAACTAATTGATATATTATTGATACTTATTCATTATTTTTATGTGTTTAAAATTTTCTTTTATTAATTGATTGATTTATTTATTTATTTATTTATTATGTTTGTTAAATCTAAAAATTATTATTTTTAAAATTTTTATAAGAAAAGTATTTTGAAAATATTAAATTTTATTTTATTTTACTTTTTTTATTTAATTAATTATTTTATTAGGAAGCCCTAAATATAGAAAAAAAAAAAAAGATTAAAAATTTTGTGTAACTAAAAGATGGGAACTTAAATGATATTTTTTTATGATTTTAAACTCATTTCTTCTTCTTTCACCAATGGAATATACCCATTTCATTTCTTTTTATTCTTTCCTTCCACCTTCTCTCTAAACTTTCAACTTTTTTAAACCATGTTCTTATAAAATCAACCTTACAAAATTATTTCCCAATATTTAGCTTCATAAATCCTTAAATAGAATGAAAAAAATTCTTCACTTTAATTACAAATCTTCAAATCAAAATACATAGATTTTCAAGTATCTAAAGGTCAAGTACAAGATTTTTACCATCAAAATTTCTTTTTATCACTTGTATGGAGTTTGGGTATATATTTTCTAACCTCTAATTACATCAATTTTAATTTTAATTAAGAATCTAATATGTTTATGTAAATTAAGTATTTTTGTATTATTATTTAGTTTGTAGTATTAGACTTAATTATGATATTAGCAAATTGATTATGAAATATATGAGAATGAAGAGAACTTATCATAAAATTTCGTTATATGAAAATTGGTTAAATGACAAGAGTTTTAGATTTTATTGTTAAAATAGATTTTGTTAATGTCCAAAGATATTTCGATTTAGGATGTATTTTAAAACTTAATTTAAACTTTAGAATGGTTGTTTTTTATGTTTAAAAGCTAGACTTAAAATTTGATTTTAAACCGATTTGAAAAATGTTAAATTTAAGTTTGATGCGAAATGAAACAAATTTATGTTAATTTTGACTCTTTTATAGTTTTTATTGTTTTACTAAAAATAAAATTATTTTTAAGCAAATTTTATTAGAAACAAAATTATAATACTCTTAAAAGCTTTCATAACAAGCACTTATGGAACATATTTAGTGTTCGTGTGCTATGCTAAAAACACTTCACTTCTTCTTTTTTTTTCTTTCAATTTTATTGTGCAAAATTTTGAAATTTACTGTAGTAAATTATTGTAGTAAACGCAGCTTAGTAATCTGTCCCCTAGTTTTATATGTCTTTTTAAAACTAAATCTTTAACTTTAGTTACAAATATTCAAGTTAAAATACATAGATTTTCAAGTACCTAAAGCTCAAGTATAAGATTTTTACCATCAAAATTTCTTTACATCAAAATTAATTCTTCCATCAAATTTTTTTACATCAAACATCGTTAAGTTTGAATACCTATTTATTGACATATTTTTTTTACTCTAGAACTTAAAGTTCTAATTCCACTTGTTAGGAATCTTTGGTGCTTATCCAAAATTCTCTAGAAAGAATATATTAAACAAGTAATAAATAAAGATAAAAATTAAGAAAAGTACCAATTATACAACACAAGTATTTACATAGAAAACTCTAATACTAAAGAAAAAAACTACAACTACTAAAAACGAAGAGAGAAAAATTTACTATATAAAAAATTACTAAAACTATATTCTTAATAAGCAATGTGAAAGAACTTTTTTGAATCTTTTGTTATTTTTCACCAATCTGTGTATTTCTCTCTTTTTACTAATTGTATGGTCACATTTCTTTATCCTCTCTAATTGAATAATCACATCATGTTATTAATACTAACATGGTAAAAATATTCTACCTATAATTCTCTCCATATTAAAAAATCTCATACTTGTTGAGTGAACTTCTGTATTATGAACTTTAAACAATAAAAAACAAAGTATTTAGAATTAAAAAAGTCAAAAATAGCTCGTATTAGCTATATTCAAGCATTTTTTTTAAAAGAAAAATATTTATTTATGAGATAAATTGAAATTTTAAAAAAATTGTAAAACACTAGAATAAATCTTATTCTTCAACAAATAATGAATATACCTCCATTTAAACACATTCTAAGTATTTCGTCAAGTATTCTTATTCTTTTTTATATTTTATATTTATATAATGATAAAAAGATTATACCATCATCTTCGTCGTCTTCTCCTTTTATGATAAAAATCTTGCAAACTCTTCTTCTATGAGAATCTTGTATGCTTAATTGTATGTCTATTTTTAGTCTTTATCTGCACATAAAGATTAAAATAGACATACAATTAGGCACACAAAATTCTCACACTAATATTCTTGAAAGTGCATAAAATTATCGAACTAGTATTCTTAATATGATTATTAAGTAGGTTGAGTTCAAGTTATTTTTATTTGATATTGACGCAGCGAGATAGCAAAAAAAAAAAATGATAAACTTCTTAAAATTGAAAGAAATAAATTTTAATTATGCCAAAAATTTTTCATTGAAAAGAAAAGAACAACTTATTTATACTAATTCTAAAACATAGAGTTCTGATAATATTAAAATAAAAATCTTAATAATCTTAAAATATGATATCCTAATAATTGTAGAATATGAAATTCTAATAATACATGAAATTCTAATAATCCTAAAATACAAAATTCTAATAAATTTAAAACATAATATCTTTGTAGAATTAAGACCTCACAACTTGCGACGCAAGATCAAGAGGGTGCATTAAATACTTTAGAGTAATGATTAGATCGTAGAATCCAACGTTTAAAACGATATTTTGAAGAAATTGCAGATCGACTTGATGCTTTAAACATTAATGCCAACAAGAACTAGGGTGTCAAAAGGCAACATACTGAGGAAGATGTCGTCCACAGACAACCTATTGGCAGATCTATTCCTGCATACAGACGTAGACAGCAAACTCGTATAGAAGATTCAGATGAAGAAGAAAATTATTTAGAAGCGCCTACAAGTAATATTAGGAATGCACCAATTGGATGTGGCAACGATTATTTTAATGGTGATAAGTATTCCAACGAATACCGATTGAAGGTAGATATTCCTAGTTTCAACGGGAGTTTAAATATTGATAAGTTTTTGGATTAGATTGCAGAAATAGATAAATTTTTTAGTTATATGAATATTCTAGAGGAAAATAGAGTGAGACTTATTGCATGTAGATTAAAGGGTGAAGCTTCTGCATGGTGGGAAAGATTGCAAAATAGAAGGTATCGTAAGGGAAAGACACTGGTCAAGACTTGGTACATAATGAAGCAGCTATTACGACGAGACTTTCTTTCTTCTGACTATGAGCAAATCTTATTTTAGAAATATCAGAGATGTCATCAAGGGCAACGATCTGTTCATGATTATACTACTGAATTTTTAAAATTAGCGGAAAGGAATGATTTAAGTGAAACAGAAGGGCAACAAGTTGTAAAGTATCTTGATGACTTAAAACCGATTATTCATGACAAAATTGGGGTACAAATCATACGCACTTTATCATAAGCACGCAATATTACATTAAAGGCAGAGTTAGCATTGCAAGAGAAGAGCAAATCAAACTTTTCTTGCAGAACTTGTGGTGAAGATAATTATAGAATACCTAGTGACAGGAAAAAATTAACTTTTGATATCCCTGCACGTAACGATCGGTACAAAGAGGAAAAAGCGACTGGAAAACAGAAAGTGATAGAATTTAAAGACAACCCTAAAGTTGAAAACCCATATGCTAAACCTATTTTAGAAAAATATTTTAAATGCAATCAACCTGATCATAAGTCTAGTGACTGTCCTTGTAAAAAAATAATTAATGTTATGGAGCGAGAAAAAGAAGATGAGAAAAATGAAATTTATTGTAGTCCAGATAGGGATACTGAAGAATATGAAGAGAATTATAATGTGGATTGTCAGAATTATGTGGTAAGGAGAATGATGTTGACACCAAAGCAAGAAGATAAGACTTAGAGGCATCAATTATTTCGAACTAGGTACACCATTACTAGTCGCCTATTTGACATTATTATTAACAGTGGTAGTTGTGAAAATATTATTGGAAGAAAAGTGGTAGAAAGTCTGGGGTTACAAATAGAGAAGTATCCAAAACCATACATCATTGGTTGGATTAAAGTAGTAGAAAAGATTCGAGTAACTGAACGATGCAAAATACCTTTCTCTATTGGTAAATATAAGGATGAGATTTATTGTGATATAGTGGATATGGATGCATGTCACTTGTTGTTTGGTAGACCATGGCAATTCGATGTAACCGCATAATATAATGGATGAGAAAATAGTTACAAGTTAGAGAAAAATTGTATAAAATTTACGTTATTACCAAAGAAATGAGGTTCCAAAGCCAAAATCTCAAAAGTAGAGGGGCGAACTATCTTTACACTTACACAGTCAACTCATGAAATGAATGCAATTGTAAAGAATATGGCTAATCAATGGCAAGGTATTAAGATAAAAATATCGCAAAAAACAAAAGTATCGCAAAAATTGAATCAAGCTAATGTTAAACATAAGAAGGCAGCAGATCGACATCAAAGATGGCAAGTATTTGAAGTGGACGACAAGGTGATGGTATTTCTACGCAAAGAAAGATTTTCTATAGAAACTTATAACAAATTATAGCTTAAGAAATATGAACCTTACAAGATTCTGAAGAAAATTAATGATAATGCTTATGTTGTAGATCTACCAGAGTCAATGGGCATTTCTAAAATGTTTAATGTAGCGGATATTTATCCATTTCATACATCAGAGAAACCATTATATCCAGACACTATAGCAAACTCGAGAACGAGTTTTTCTCAAGTGGAGCGGAATGACACAGTCAGCAGTTAAAAACATTTTAGAAATTCTACAAGGATATTGTGTTTTAAAACTATTAGAATTTTGTATTTTAAGATTATTAGAATTTCATGTATTATTAGAATTTCATATTTTAGAATTAGTAGGATTTTATGTTTTAAGAGTATTAGAATTTTATATTCTAGTATTATTAGGACTCTATATTTTAGGATTAGTATAAATAAGTTGTTCTTTTCTTTTGAATGAAACTTTCTTTTGAATGAAACTTTTTGGCATCACCTCGTCGCCCACTTTAAATACTTGACATCTTCAAAGTCAATCCGCTGCCTTCTTATGTCTAACATTAGCTTGATTCAATTTTTGCGATCCTTTTGTCTTTTGCGATACTTTTTTCTGAATACCTTACCATTGATTAGCCATATTCTCTGCAGCTGTATTCATCTCATGAGTTAACTGTGTAAGTGTAAAGATAGTTCGCCTTTCTACTTTTGAGACTTTGACTTTGGAACCTCCTTTCTTTAGTAATAACGTAAATTTTATACCATTCTTCTCTACCTTGTAACTATTTTCTCGTCCATTATATTGTGTGACTACATCGAATTGTCATGGTCTATCAAACAATAAGTAACACGCATCCATATCCACTACATCACAATAAACCTCATCATTTTATTTGCCAATAGAGAAAGGTACTTTGCATCGTTCAGTTACTCGAATCTTTTCTACTGCTTTGATCCAACCAATGATGTATGATTTTGAATGCTTCTCTATTTGTAACCCCAGGCTTTCTAATACTTCTCTTCCAATAATATTTTCACAACTACCACTCTTAATAATAACGTCAAATAGGCGGCTAGTAATAGTACACTTAGTTCGAAATAATTGATGCCTTTGAGTCTTATCTTCTTACTTTGGTGTGAACATCATTCTCCTCGCCACATAATTCTAACAATCCATATCATCATTCTCTTTATATTCTTCAGTATCCCCATCTGGACCATAATAAATTTCATTCTTCTCTTTTTTTCCTTCTTCTCGCTCCATTACATTAATTACTTTACTACGAGGACAGTCACTAAACCTATAACCAGGTTGATTGCATTTAAAATATTTTTCTAAAATAGGTTTAGCATATGAGTTCTCAACTTTAAGCTTGTCCTTAAATTTTATCACCTTCTACTTTCCTTCTACTTTCTCCTCTTTGTACCGATCGTTACGTGCAGGGATGTCAAAAGTTGATTTTTGCTTGTCACTAGGTATCCTATAATTATCTCTACCACCAATTCTGCGAGGAAAGTCTGATCTACTCTTCTCTTGCAATGCTAATTCTGCCTTTAATGCAATATTGCGTACTTCTGATAAAGTGCGTATGACTTATACCCCAATTTTGTTATGGATAATTAGTTTTAAGCCAACAAGATACCTTACAACTTGTTACCCCTCTGTTTTACTTAAATCATTCCTTTCCGCTAACCTTAAAAACTCAGCAGTATAATCATGAACAAATCATTGCCCTTGATGACATTTTTGATATTTCTGAAATAAAATTTGCTCATAGTTAGGAGGAAGAAAGTCTCGTCGTAATAACTGCTTCATTCTATACCAAATCCTGATCGGTGTCTTTCCCTCACAATACCTCCTATTTTGCAATCTCTCCCATCATGCAGAAGCTCCACCCTTTAATCTACATGCAACAAGTCTCACCCTATTTTGCTCTGGAATATCTATATAATTAAAGAATCTATCTACTTCTACAATCCAATCTAAAAACTCTTCAATATTTAAACTCCTGTTGAAACTAGGAATATCTATCTTCAATTGATATTTGTTAGAATACCTATTACCATTAAAATAATCGTTGCCACGTCTAATTGGTGCATTCCTAATATTCCTTGTAAGTGCTTCTAAATAATTTTCTTCTTCATCTGAATCTTCCATACAAATTTATTGTCTACGTCTGTCTGCAAGAATAGGTCTGCCAATAAGTTGTCTATGGACGACATCTTCCTCAGTACGTGGCCTTTTAACACCCTGGTTCCTGTTGGCATTAACGCTTAAAGCATCAAGTCGATCTGCAATTTATTCAAAACATCATTCTAAACGTTGGATTCTGCAATCTAGTCATTGCTCTAAAGCATTCAATGCACCCTCTTGATCTTGCAAGTCGTGAGGTCTTAGTTCCCTAATCTATGCTATGAGAACCGTCGCTGTCTGTAACTGAGTCTTCTACCATTAAAAAAGGATAGAAACCTTACTCTGATACCAACTGATACAGTGAGATAGCAAAAAAAACGATAAACTTCTCAAAATTGAGAGAAATAAATTTTAATTATGCCAAAAATTTTTCATTGAAAAGAAAAGAACAACTTATTTATACTAATCCTAAAATATAGAGTTCTAATAATATTAGAATATAAAATCCTAATAATCTTAGAATATGAAATCCTAATAATTGTAGAATATGAAATCTCAATAATACATAAAATTCTAATAATTTTAAAATACAAAATTCTAATAAATTTAAAACACAATATTTTTATAGAATTTCTAAAATATTTTTAACTATTGACTATGTCAGACATAAACATAAATACTAAATGATATGAATATAACACGTTAATATAAATTATCACAACTATTTGCTAGAAATTGACTTGTTACAAATAACAAAATTATCTTAACTTATTAGTCGAACTTAAAAAGAGACTAATTTATTGATTCCCATGAATTAATTACAGAATATTACAGCAGTTTTGAGTAATGCGGCAGATTTGCTTCTGATTTTTCCCTCACTATATTATTTATCAATTGACCTGCCATGTTAATTTGATTAATTTATGAGCTTCTAATGTTGTAAACGAGAGAAAGGCTCTGGAGACAGAAACCAGCCAGGAGGGTGTATCTATATTATTGCATCAAAGCATTAACTGATACTGACCTAATTTGAAAATTCATGCTATAATTGAATATAAACAACGCTGTGCTCGATATTATTATACAGTTGGGTCTCTATCAAGAACATTAAGATTGTATATTAATTGTGTAAATGTTAAGACTCCGTTGTAGATATCACAGAACTCGTTGAGAAATTACTGAAGATTATGTAAAACATAAAAATTTATGTAACAATAAGAAATATTATACATATTCTACTGTGTAATAAATAAGACAGTATTCCAAATTGCAGACGTTCGAACATGGACCGATTGAGTATTCGCATTAAGATTAATATATATATATTTACTTGCTAGTTAAATAACTTAATTAAAAATTAAAGTTAAGCATAAAACTTTTAGAGATTTTATTATTTGTAATTTTTTTTTTTTTTGTATTTTTTATTTCAGATTTGACTTATTCAAAATATATCAAGTTTTGAACATTAAGAAAATATATATGTTACTTAGCTCCAAATTGCTAAGAGTAGTGTACAAAATTTTGTCCGTATAGAAATTGTATTGTTATAGTTAATATTAGATAAAACAAAATTAACAAAACCAATGCAAAAAACTTTTTAACAGAATAAAATCTTTATTTAAAGGGGAAGTACATAGATACGCAAACCAAGAAGATAAACAGTTCTAACCAAGCTGCATTTGACAGGGCATACAACAAAACAACACCCTTAAGACGGATACTGATTTACTTTATGCACGAAGACAAGACTATTCCTCCCTACAACAACATCATCCCTCCGCCACTTGATTTCTTAACCATGGAATATCTAAGAAGGATCCCATAGCTTCAGTGGATTGGATTGGATTGGGTATTTTAAGTCATAAATTCATCGTCAATGCACAAACATGTACTTATAGTGACACAAAACTTGCGAAGAAACTGCTTCCGAAACCTATATATAATAAATTGGACTGCGTAGCAGTTTTAGCAAACCAAGCAAGCGATCACGAATCTTAGGAGGACCTGTTTCCATGCTCCAGAAGGCTTTCTGTGTTGTAACTGCTTCCCCAGGCCCTCTCTTTCCATAGCTGTTCCACTTCCAGAAACGTCAATCCTTTGGTCTCTGGCACGAAAAAAATCACAAAGACCACTGCAAGCACGGCAATGCCAGCTAGGATCAAGAAAGTGGCTCCAGTACCCACCGCACCTGCAACTGAAAGAAAGGTCTGTGCCACGATCAAGTTTGAGATCCAATTCACTGTAGCCGACATACCCCCACATATCCCTCTGTATTGCTCGGGATACACCTCTGAGTTCACAGTCCATGGCACAGGTCCCATCCCTGGTGCAAAGAAAGCAATATATAGGGCTAACCCTATAATTGCAATCCAACCATAGATTCCATTCGAAGAACTAGACGATCCTGCGAAGAATGACCAAGAGAGTAAGATAAGGGACAAAATTACACCAGATAAGCTGGAGAGAGCCAACTTTTTCCTTCCAAAATGGTCAATAAGGTAAATTCCAACAACTGTTCCAGCTGCATTTGTAGCTGCAACAGCAAGAGATAGGAGAAGTGCTAGCTGGTTGGATTCAAAGCCAGCCATTTGGACAATTGTTGGGCTGTAATACATGACTGTATTGATCCCGGTGAACTGCTGAAATGCCTACATTATCACATAGTTCCAAATCAGTATAGAATCTTGGAGCTTACTGGTTAAAATTTGTATTTGGCCATTCAAATATAAACCATAAAAATAAATGGGGAAAACAAGCACTATTAACACTTTGACAAGTAAAAATAGGAATCAAGGTGGCTGGTCAGGTAAGGCAAATGACAATTGCAGTCATCACAGTCGCAATGGAAATCAATCCATCCATTTCTGACTAAATAAAATACCCTAACGTCCACTGCTAGTGTCCACATATTAGAATAAATTTTTCTTTTAGGAAAAACAAATGCAAACCTCAAACTGACCAACTCAAGGAATCATTACTGCAACATATAAAACTGTTTGTCATACATACAACTCCGGCTTGACTGCTACATCTCATTCTCACATTTTTGCAAATTTTTTAATTCTTTCAAGCTTCTTCAATGTCATTAATAGCTCAAATGGAAACTGGACTGAATCCAAAGTTAATGGTTAACAATAGCATCTGATCACTGTTTTCTTATATGCTATTTAGTGTGCAAATGAAGAATGGAATCATAATTATTTCAAGGTTTTGTAGCCAAAAGGCTTGTGAAAGTTCTCTTTTATTTTTGCAGTTACCAACTCTAAAGTTCAAAGCAGTCAATTAATTGGTTCAATTATATTTTACAGTTACGTATCCTACACACACAGACAAATACATGCATACATATAATAATGTCATTTCTACTTATTATTCAATTTCTAATAGGAAAGTCCATCATTACGCTTAGGCCAAAACTCATACAACTAGTTTTAGCAATTTTTGAGCTAGCTGAGTTTGGACCAAGCCCCAAAAACCAGCTTACCTCAAGGCAAATCTGGTCCACCTCTGTACTAACTTTTCACACATTAACATAATGTTCTGTCTCCTATGAAAAAGAAGCTAGGTCACTTTAAGGGCGTATTTGGAAACTCTGGCTTCCGCTGCACGGTAAAATATGTATGTAACTATTACTCAAGCAGCTGTAGCAAAAGATTCTCTTCTCATGCTAGTTTTTATCAAATCTATCAACCCTCATTTGACAGCTAGCAAGTGTTTATCAAATACCCACAACTTTCATTTGAAAGCTAGTGCTTCCATCTCACAGTAGTTGTGGCTCCAAAGCCACAGCACCTCAATATCAAACATGCCCTAAGCAAACTTCAACTTCTAGCATTGCTAGTCAGCAGGTAATCTCTCTAAACCGTTGTCCTTACTTGCATCAGAAAAGTTAGAATAAAATCTTTGTCAACATCTTTCTTAGAACACCTTATGCATGTGTTTGTGCTATACGTAGCTTTTACTTATATTATCTTAATGTTGTATAAACAACATAAGCATGGTCATGGTCCCACTCACAAACTTGAACTTACAGAGCCTGTGTAATAGGGGCTGATTGAAGAAGATGAATAACTAATTGCAACAGTATTCTACCAAAGCAGAAAGGAAAAGACCAACAAATATCTTAATGCTGATGATGAATGGTTGCAGACTGAAATTAACAGAAGAAAAGAAGCTAATCATAATAGAACAGTGACATTCTAGAAAAAATAACAGAATTGTTTAAATAGATTAGGCTGTTGCAGTAAATTCTTAATTGACAACTCATACCTGCAGTCCAGCCCCAGCCAAAAACGCAAGTCTGATTTCTTTTGTTTTAAAAACATCCAAGTATCTGACGGCATTCTTTCTCTGGCATTCTTTTTCTGCAGCAGCTGAAAGGTGATCGATTTCATCTTCTAACCGAGCAATGTCATAAATTTTAGAAAGCACAGAAATAGCTTTGTCTTGATCGCTCTGCACATTAAAAGCATTAACATGATAATGTACCCAACAAGAGAGTTCGTAGCAGAAACCTCTTCACACATTATGAGTTCTGTACCTTCATAAAAAGCCATCGGGGAGACTCTGGCATAAAAAGCATTAGAACAAATTGAATGATAGCAGGCACGGCTGATACTCCAAGCATCCACCTCCATGTTCCTGGGACCTGTCCAAGTAATTCAAGTCAGAAATCTATACAAAACAATACATGAAACCTTCAAAGCAGAGAATTTAAGACATGGGATGGCCTAAAAGACAGTCACAAGGCTAAAATCTTCTCAAACCTCAACCCCTATGTGACTAGGCCATATCTAAATGCTAGAAGAGTCAAAGCCTAATGAATTCACATATTAAGATTTGAACCGACCCACTAAAATTTCGGACTAGATAATGTTGATTGGAACAGATTTATTTGTATGAGTTGATTTAACAATGAAAGAGCCCATAGTTACCAACATTACATTTTAAGTTAAGACATTTGTTCATTAATTCTGCAAAATGTATTTCCAAAATAGGGTCTGGATAAAGTCTTTGGCTAAGCCTTCTACCTTTCTGAAGCATATGTGGACATACAGCATCTGAATAAGCAAAATATGAGAAAACAATTTAATCTATTTCCCAATAAATGGATAGAGCAAATTGGAATACACAAGCATATTTCAAAGCAATTTGCTTCATTACAACCAAACGGAATATGCACTCTATAATTATGCTTGAAAGTATTATATTCCATGCTTATTGCTTTTGGAATAAAACTCTACACCAAATAAGTTTAAGAAACAAGTTTTAATTATTGAGACACTTGTATGGAGGACCAACAAAGTGTGACCTTTGACAGGACTCAGGAAAGAATAAATTTTCCATGGTGGCACAGAAATAGACTAGCTGCCTAAGCTGGAACATGAGAACTGCAGCAACATAAAACTTGAGATATGGGGGTGGTAAGATACACAAAAGATAGGCAAGAGAGTCAAGTTAGTTATAATTCAAATAAATAAGCAAATAACTTTAAATGAAAGCCTTTTATGCCATTACCCATATATGAGTCATTCAGCGCCAGACACATTGGCCTCATCGCACTTTCTTGATAAATTAGTGAAAAAGATAATTATGGGATGAAGAAATGCAGTCCTCCACATAAAAGTGGTAGCATTACAAAGAGTATGGTATGAGGGCCAAAACTTGCCCAAGGAACCAATACAGGAGAAAATTAGGTTTGTTAAATTTATTTCTGAAAATAAAAAACAAATACTTTGAAGTAAAAGCAGTAAATATTTAAAGAAAAAGAAGATTTCTGTTCCTCAAACATAACACTACAAACAAATTGATAGGTTAACATAATCCCTCTCAAAGAGAGTAAATTTGAAAACTTGTTGACATTGCTACTTGGACTCAGAAAGAAAACATTTTTTCTTTGAAAGCAATAAATTCTTGTTTTTGGATTCTAAGAAAACAAATGTAGCTTTTCCAATTTTTGTACTTGACGAGGGAACAAAACAAATCCTGACTTAAATTGCACCTTGGTGAAAAGAATTTCTCGAAGAAAACTCATTTTGTAAATGATTTTCACATTTTTCTCTCACAAATAAGAAGCCCTGCACATGCTATTAACCACTTTATAAGAACTATACTGAAATAAGGAATATATCAGATGCTATTTACAACCACAACAGACATTATCATCTAAATTATGCCAGAAAACATGAGAAATTCCTTTAGTGATGTTTATCAGCGGGGATTCTTAAAAATGCAAACCCCAATTTCTGTCTTGGTGGTGCCTCTTCAAAACTGCAGAAGAGAAACTCAACCATCTGAGATGTATGAGCACTATAAGGAGCATGGCTACAACGCAATTTTTCCTGCAAGAACTTTGATCCAAAAAAGAAGTACGATAAACCTAGCAATCTAATCATGATGCAAATAATCCTTTAACAACTTTTAAGTGGAAATAATCCAAAATCAGATAAAATATGAAACTCACACTCAAAAAATAGTACAAAATCTACACCTAGAACTACATTATGGTGAAAGGCAATTTCAGCAAGGTGAAAAAAGGCTCATCAACATTACTATCTTGACAATTTAAATTAGAAAATGTATTCCAATAGCCCATGGATTCCCTGTAATATTATCTGACAAAAAGTAAAACCTTCTCTCTTCCTAACAACTTACTACAGCTTTCCAACAGATTTTTGAACTCAATAATATATCTCCAAGAATGCAAAGCAAAGCTGTCCTTTCATCTCCTGATCTATTGTTAATTGAGAAACTCTACTCCCCAGAAAATGTTTTGTTTATGGACTAGCATGTTTAATATTCACTTCGTTTTCATATAGCATCATTGATCAATTTAAAGAACTTCTCTACATTCTCATTGAGACTCAAACAGTATGGGATTGACCACAATAAGATTATAGGACGAAGAGTAAATATTACCAAAAAAAAAAAGACATATCTTTTGAAAACCTGCTAATGATTACAGCGATTCCATGTAACCAAGCTACTATTTTATGCGGGACATTTTGTCATATCTACACAAGAAATTCAAGTTGATGAAAGCAAAGAAAATAGTCAAGGTAAATCATACCTCTGTAAAAGCAAGATTTATGAGGTAGGAAAGAAACTGTCCACCAGTTATCATAAGCACATTTGTGCTCACTAGTCCACCCCTTACTTCTGACGGGGATGCCTCAGCTATATATACTGGAGCGGTAACAGATGCTATACCCACACCCAGGCCAACTAAAAGCCGTCCCAATATTAGTACATATGGACCTGGAGCAGCAGCCATGACAATTGCACCAGCAGTAAAGACAACATCAGCAAGAAGAGTAGCCTTCTTACGTCCATAAGCATCATTAATCCAACCTCCTGATGAGGCTCCTATCATTGCACCAAACAAGGCCATGCTCACAATTGTTTCCTGATAACTTAAAAGAATCAGGATATTTCAAAGAGGTTCAGAACATTAAATAAAAGTTACAAGGAAAAAACTAGTTGGAAAATTCTTCAAACTGCTCTGCCACATCCCTCACCCCCATCCCCCATGCAGTCCCCCACCTAAACCACACACACAGTCATGTATGCCCAGCCACCCATGCAAACGAATTATCTCTTAGGAGCTCCAAATTTTGAGTGCTATCACAACCATCAACCAATGCCCATTGCTCCATCATAAGCACCGCCTCCGAGAATGGATTGTTTGTATCTTTTTTTTTTCCCCCATTAGTTTACTTTTCCATCACCCTTTAGGGAACCAAATAATATAACAAATCCATCCCAAAGAAAACAAAAATAGAACTTTACTAGCTTGTTACCTGTAGGAAACTACTCTGATTTACCACCTCAAAATCATCCTTTATATACAAAAGGGCTCCCGATATCACACCTGAAATAAAAAATTTCACATCATAAAACATTTTAACAACAAAATAAAAGTTTAAAAAACTAAGAAAGATAATCAAAATGAACAAAAGAGAAAAGCAACTCAAGAGTTAAATCAAATCTTGATCTCTCAAAATTACAATGATGCAGACCACCTATTCTACTCCTGATAGACTTGGTTTCACCTTCCCTTTGTATTTGGTTAAGGAATTGTCTCTAAATTTACTCGTAAAAGGCATAAAAGGGAATAAGAATTTCCAGAACGGCAGTCCTCTTACCTTTATCATTAAGCATAAACAATATATAAGAAACATCAACTTATACTGGCAATGAATGATAACTGATCAATAGTGTTAATAAAAATTAAAATGCAGGGGATGTTTTTATTGCAATCCAAAATAGTTTTAGAAATTCGCATATAATGTGTAAAGTCGCTAAAACATAATTTTGACAGATCTCAATAAGGGAAAAATTTTAAATAAATAAATAAATCAACTCTTTTTAGAACTATAACTAGTTCATAGTTTATATCAAAAATTGTGTCCGAGAAAAGAATTATTTGCGAGTTATCAAAAGCAGCAAAATGCATCCACACGGCACATAGAAATTTATACCTCAAGTCCAGTGGGTATAATTATAAAAACCAAATCTCTTTATCTTTCTACCAAAAGAAAATAAAACTAATAGATAATCCAAAAATCAACAAAATTCTGTAGCTAAAAATAATCTCTATCCAAAGGAGAATTGATGGACAAACAACTCAAAAGCAGCAAACAAACATATTAAATTCCATCCAATAGATTACTACAAAATAAAGAGAAAGGTAAATCTTTGCTCGTGAGTTGACCAGCTTCTCGGACCCATGCAATGATGAGCGAAATTGCAAAACATAGATGTTTGAATATTGAACATTTACCAAAAAAATAAAATAAAATAAAATAAAAATTGATAACGGGATCGAAAAGAAAATACCAGTGTCATATCCGAAGAGCAATCCACCAATGCCGGCAATTACAGTCAATCCAAGAACGTATGGATTACTGAAATACGACATCCTTCTCTCCGGGAAAATGTCTAAGTACCCTGAACTCCCTGGTATTGATTCTAGCGTCATCTTTACTTCTACAAGCTAACCAAGATTTTCTTTTAATAGGTTAATTTCTTGCCCTTTTGTAAAAATTATCAAAATCAATGATCGAAACTCCGAGAAATCGAACCTACGAGACGACGCCGGCAGAATTGAAGAAACAAATGGTGAAGCTGAAGGTTAGTATGAAGATCTACTGTTTGATTAAACAACGGAAAGGACACAATTTCTTTTTTTTTGGGTTAACAAAATTCCGAACTGGCTTGCTGAGAAGTAGAGGATGAAGTGACAATGCGCATATGTAGCTGAATATAAACGATACGAAACGACGGTGATTTTGCGAGAAGAAATATTTTTGTAACTTGCTTTCTTTCGAGAGTAGCTAAAATTTAGGCTTAACTCTTCGTAAGGCAAGCAAGAAAAAGTGAGAGGAAAATAATAGACCGGATGGTATAATTTTCCGAGAAAATTTCGGGAAACCTTTTCCTGCAAGAAACCCGTCCTTCAGGCAAATGGAAAAAGCGAGGAGGCAGTTGAGAAAACAAAGGCGGATGCCGATAAAATTTAAAGGAGATTTTGACACGTAATTTTCTTACACAATTACCTGATTGGTGAGACACAGACGAATAATATCGTTACATTTGGGAAGACAAGGTCATCCCTGGTCGGTGATTTGACAAGTTTCTGTCAACAAATTTAGGCAAATCGTCTGAGTAAAGTCTGACAACGTGGCGTTTTGGGTAAGATTTTCGACAAAACAAATCACCCGAGCACATAACTGTTTATCAATCGCTTCGCGTACGCAAATTTTTGGTACTCGCTCTCTGTATGAACTGAGCCACAATTTTGTGAAAGGGTAGTCTTGGAATCTTAAAAATGGTTATGCTTGGAGTGACCGTGAATTACACGCGCATCGTGCGTAGAGTTTATGTCCACTTCTCCCGACA
>CP135539.1:1229114-1290741 GCA_032402905.1 Khaya senegalensis | reverse complement strand
TGATATAATTATAATTCATTTAATTATTTGATAAATATGAGAGATTAACATTAAGATTATGATTATAAAATAATTGGGGTTAGGATTAGTCTTTATTTGATACCATACAAATGTAATATGAGAACTTAAATTATCACATGGTGTTAATGACTTTTATGAACATATAGTGAAACTATAAATATATTGATATTATTATTATATTTTAAATATTACATTTTATTTCTAGTTAAACAGACCAGTAATAGAAAATATTAAGATAGAAATGAACTATTTTTTTATAAGATAGAGAAAGAGAGAGATGCAATTGACCAAGTTTCTTGTTTGAAAAAAAAAATTAAACATTTAATAATTTAAAAATATAAATGTAACACTAAGATATATGTATTTATATGGCGACAAATTTGGATAGTGCTATAAAAACAAACATGTGTATAATATAATTATCTTTTTATTAAAATAATGTAAAAATAACATTAATTTTATAAATATGATTAAATATTTTAATGAATCATTTAATAAGTTTGTTCTAAAAACAACTTCCTACCTACCACCAAATATTATTATAAATGAGATCAATGCCTCCGGTTTAGTACTTGATTATAACATATTGGCATTTTGCTTTAATTTACAGTTTTTGATAGTGAACTTACCTTTCTAACTAAAGGACACACACCCCTCGCCGAGCCCCCCACTCCACCCCACCACCCAACCTTCCCCACCTCCCCCTCAAAAAAAATGCAAGTTTAAAAAACTTGCATTCATTGTTCAAATTAAATTGGAGAAAAATAACATATATATCTCTAAGGTTTAGTTGAATGTAATATTAATTTCAAAAATACTAACAAGAACTCTACCTATTAGTTTAATCCGTAAATTTGAACTAAGATAAAGATAATATGATACATTTAACTTTTAATAATTATGTTACATGATATTAGAATAATTGTTACAAAAAAAATGATAAATCATTTAAATTAACCAAATTTTTAATGATTATATCATAGGGCATTATATATTTAATTTACATAATAAAAATTACAAAGTACGAAAATATATTTTGTCATATTATCGGCTTAATTATTAACATATTAAATCTGTGTTTTAATTCTTAATATAATTAATTAAACATATTTTATTTATATTAACCTTAATTTTGTTATTTTTTATATTGATTAAATTAATTTTACTAAAATACATACAATATAAATTATTATTTACTAGAAATTTTGATTTTGTTTGGTTTGATGGATTGATGAACATAAACAAGCAAAGAACTTTTTGGTTGATGTTGTACAAAAATAACTTGTTGACCATACAATGTGGCATACTCTTCTTCTCCCACCTTCCTTTCTTGCAAATTGACGATAGTTTTAGGGTGTACCTAACCATATATACTTTACCTAACACTCAAAATGAATTTTCCCATCCATCCTTTCTCTAATTATATTTTACAAGTATCTTTGAGTAAAGTAGTACAAAATATACAAATTTATATATAAACACTATTCATATAATCTGATATAATAGTTTTGTATTGTTTTATATTTTGTATAATTAATTTATTTATTTTTGTAAAAATATACAATATGCAACAATGATATCATGCTATTGTGTTGGTTCCTTCAAGTGAATTTGTATAAATGTTACACTAGTATGAGTTAATATTACATAATTTTTATTAATTTTATTGTGACATCTGTTATATACAAGTGAGTTTGTACATTTAACAATACTATTTTTAGTAATATACCATGTAAATTATTGTATTAATAACTTACACCGCTTTTGAGAATTTTATTACTTAAATTCTTCTTATTTGAGAAAAGGAATTCAAAAACTATAAATTTCAAGAATAAATTATTCTAAAAGTTAGAAAAATAGTATTTAAAGTGTAAAAGCAACATTTATACTCTTAAAAATCATTTTAGTTCCATTTTAGCCATATTTGACTAATGTTGATTTTTGTAAATTTTTTTTAATACGTTTACTTGATCTTAAATATAGTCTAATTGAATTTTAATAATTTTTAAATTCATTAATTTTTTTTATTTTTTTACTTTCAAGATAAAATTTTTAAATTATCATACAATATCTTAGTAACAATTGATATTTTTTAATTATTAAATTTGTAAAAAAATATTAATTTATAATTCCTCACATTGTCTAAAAAAAAAGGCACAAATTAATTTAAATGAATTTATCAAATTTCAATTAATATTAAAAAATGCAAGTGATATTTTAAATTTTGGTTATTTTATTGTATTTTTTTATAGTACTTAAAATTTGATTAATTTAAAGAAATTAATCTATGCAATATTTTTTTACACAATGTGATAAATTGTAAATCAATCATTTTTTTAAAAAATTTTAATAATTAAAAGAATATCGATGACTAAAATATAGCTAAACTAATACTTAGGAGTGTAAATGCTATTTAACAGTCCAATTACCAATTTTTTTTTTAACTTTTATAACAGTAAAAAGAATTTAAGAGAAACAAAAACTAAATAAAGAAGACTTAAAGTAATGTAAATTCTTAAAATTTATAATTTTTAAATTTCTTTTCGTAAACAAGGAGGACTTTAAATACATTAATTACCAAATGATTCATATAATAGATGGAAGTAAAAGAGTTAAATGAAATCTTGTTTAATATCATATGATTATACAATACAACTCTTGTTTAATAATATATAATTACACAATTTTTTCACACACATATCACCCAGATAATAATAATAATAATATATATTTATTTATTTATAAGATTTTAAAATTATAATATTATTTTTATTATTCAGTTGAATCTCAAAAGTAATTTTAAAAAAATAATCTCAGTTACACTTACAAAATTTAGCTAAATCCTTTAATTATCTCTTCATCATTATCGTTTAATTTCCAAAAACCGAATAAAAAAAAAGACGCACATTCAAATGGTTTGACAACAGATCTTTTGGAGTAAAATTACATAACCGCCCTTCCTTTTTCACTCCCTTTTCTACTTTCCCCTCCCGTCTCTGACTCTGAGCATATAAAATTTCCCCCGGACCTCCACTCGCCCAACAAGGAGGCTGAATGAAATAATCAGTTAAAGAAGCAAAGCAAAGCAAAGTAAAAAATTGGAACATTCTCAAATACATAGTCGTATTTCGCCACTAATTCTTTTTTTTTTTTTTTTTTCTCTTTTGCTTTTTTCTATTATATTTTCTCGTCATCCAAACACGCCCCTTGGAAAACTTCCTCCTTGTTGTAGTCGAATTAGCGCATCATGGATTCTGAAGAAGATGATTTCTACAGCGGCGAGGCAATGGACGATGACGACGATTACTACAACACCGACGACGCCGCTGACGAAGAATACGACGAGCACGATGACGATGATTTCGAGTTCATCGAGGAGGATTCTCATGATGATGATTATGATAATGTCTCCTTTAGTCGCCAGCAGGTCTTTTTCTTTTCTAAATGTTCAGCTCATTTTGTTTTATTTTCCCGGAATTTTGATGGTAAAAGTTCTTTAGTTCTGTTTGGTCGATGAAAAATTAACTTTTTTTTTTTTTTCCCTTCTAGTGTTAGTGTGATTGTCATTTCTAGTTTGATTTCTTTGGTAATTTGAGTGGTGAAGAAATTTTTGTACTTTACTCTTTGATGGTTGAACCTGATAATGTTTATCTATAATTCTTGAGTGAGGATGGAAGATCACGAGTACTTGATGAATATTTTACCACTGATGGTTGATGATCCTTCCCCTAACTATATTTGATTCATAATTGATGTCATGGAACGCCGAAGTGGTTTCCAAGGTTTACACGTTTTGTGATGGTTGCAAGTAGTAGGGTTGGCACCTACTGATTTGATTCAGAGGAGAAGGCTGCCACACTAGTGTGCCATACTTTTTTTTGGCAATTCTGTATTTGATTCGTGTTTTATGTAGAGCTTAGCCCACTTAAGCCATGTTCTCGTACTGGATCAGTTGAATGAACTTCATAATTAGAGCAGATGGTTCACATTTAGGTTTGGAGTTGGAAGGTATTGATCTGTTGTATGTGTTTGTTATTTAAGAACTTTGGATTCAGTTCATTCAAATCATTTTTTTAAGTCTGCTGCCAGCCTGTGTATCTTGACGTGCATTTGATGGATCAATACATCATTTTTTTTTTTTTTCTGATTTCCATGAAACTGGATAAGGAGAATAGCCAAAATGGGAAAATTACATTGCTCTTCCTTTTTATTTCTTTCCTCAAGGTACATGATTCTAATTTCAATATTTTTTATTATTACAGTTTATCCATAATCAACCAGTGGAAATATAGAACTGGATTCTTAGTCATGTTTTTATGGTCAAATGAGATTATCCATGTGCTAATTTAGCACGACTCGTAACACGTTTTTACCCTTTAGTTTTTGAATTTTAGGACACATCATGGAGAGTGAGGTATGGAATTAGAGTTTAAGAACCTGAAGTAGGACAAAATGATGACATCCATGTCACTCTTTAGAACTGGGATCTATAGAGAAGGCCTTAACTTGTTATGCATTTCATTTTTTATTTTCTCATGTTCTGTCCTGGTTGATTGGCCTTGGTTTATTCATTCATTTTTTATCTTTTGAATCTTTAAATGCGATCTTTTCTGTTTCAGGAAAGTTACACTGTATTGAAGGAAGTAGATATAAAACAACATCAGGATGATGACATTACAAAAGTTTCCACTGTCCTTTCAATATCTAGAGTAGATGCAAGCATCTTACTCCGTCATTATAACTGGTAAGTAATTCCCTCTTTGGTTCTTGTCGGCTGTATTTATTTCCAGGTTGATGTGCTGAAGAAAGTGGTCCCTGCAGGAGTGTTAGCAAAGTGCATGACGCATGGTTTGCAGATGAAGATGCAGTCCGGAGATCAGTTGGGTTGTTGGACAAGCCAGTTGTTGAATTTTCCGATGCTATAGTAGGTCTTGTGGGTCTATGTTTGTGAGGTTTTGGAGTTGAATGGTTTCTTGCTTTGTTGCTTTCTTGTTTGCACATTCTACTTATAATACTCTTATTGTTTCCCTGGCCAGCTAACATGTGGGATATGTTTTGAATCCTACTATCGTGACAAAGTTATGTCAGCTGCTTGTGGTCATCCCTTTTGCAGTGCATGTTGGAGAGGTTTGCATTAGATGCCTTTTATTTAATATATTTTCTAGTCTCTCTCTTTTCTCTTTTCCGCCTTTTTGTTGAGTGGTTTTCAACATTTTAAATCTTCATCTGTTTTGAGTTCGGTTGTGTTACTGCCATTATTTTTTCTTTGCACCTTCATATATAGATATATTAAACTAATAATTAAAGTTCAGCCATTTTTTCCCCCCAATTAGACCCTACCATTTTGTTCCTTGCAAATTGGGGTGGTAGCATTCTTCTGCATCTTTGGCTTGATTTTTTGTTTACATGGTGATCTGTTGTTTGCCTTTTGTGCATGCATTGCATGGGCTGTCTGTTACTCATATACATATTTCAATGTATTTAGGCAGTTGTGCTCCTTTCATAACATTTTATCCTCAAATATGATTTTCCTTATCATAATCTTTTTTTTTTTTTTTCCCTCTGCTATGTTCCTTGTTACCATCAATTGTTTTGAAGAAATTTCCTGGCTACATTTTATATTTTGTGATAGGTTATATTAGTGCAACTGTTAATGATGGTCCTGGGTGTCTGATGCTGAGATGTCCTGATCCGTCTTGCCGAGCTGCAGTTGGTCAAGACATGATTGACATGCTGGCTTCTAATGAAGATAAGGAGAAGTATTCTCGTTATCTTCTTAGATCTTATATTGAAGACAATAGAAAGGTATATAGCATTGCCCTTCCCCGCCCTTTTTCAAAATTAGTGGGTACTGTTTCAAGTAAGCACTTGTGGCCAGTACATACTACAGCATAAACACTCTCTCTCTCTCTCTCTCTCTCTCTCTCTCTCTCTATATGTCTGAGTTGCCACTTGATTTTGGACTGGGTTTTTCTATTTGGATGATGGTTATGTTTTCAGTAGCTTTGATTCATTTAAAGTCCTTGTTGGTTATGATTTGCAAGGAGCAAGACTGATGTAGAATTGAGCAAGAAGTTTAGGAGAGAAATAAAAGGGGAAAGATGGTTTCAGATACTGAAAGTTAAATTGCAAAAGAGGAATCACCATATTCATCTAGAAGAGGCAAAGGACAAGAAATTAAAAATGGGCAAAGGACCTCTCATGCATAGTCATTCAAAGAGGTTTAACTGAATTGAACCAATTTGGGTCTCTCTGAGCAAATTTAGAAAACCCAGCAGAGGTTCCTGTGCAGATAAGTTTGAAAAGCAAGCAAAGAAATCTCATGGGATTTTATGTGGGTTTTTGATCAATCAAAGAAGTCTCAATTATGATTTTTTTTTTTTGGTGCTGTATGAGAAAATTGACTTGAAATTTAGAGATGTAGGAAGATGGATTTGGACATAGATAGTGCATTTTGATGATTGTTGTGCTGATGGTGTTTATGGGAATGGTGCAGTCTAGCGGCAGATAAATCTGCTTTCTTGGTTATATTTTTATATATCAGTAGAGTTGTTAAATATATTATGTATTGTGATTATGGTGATAATGTTTCTTCAATTTATTTTTGTTATATTTTCCTAACATGGAGTGGGCTGTTCTTCCCCCTTTTCAATTACATATTGATGTTCACACACCATTCTTCATTGAAAAAGTTGTGATCTTGCTGTATAGTGATGCTTATATATATTTTAGTAGTCTGGATGATTATTGTGGATATCACTTAAAGCATGAACCCTTTTTTCTGTAAGCAAGAGTAGAATCCAATATTATTATTCTGTATTGTATCCTTCAATTGAGAGGTTGAATAAAATGTTTTTCTCTATTTTATTTTCTTCATGAGATTGTATGTACTGTCTGAATGTTGAACCTGTGTACCTTTTATCACTCAAAATATAACCTGATTTTGCTTCCTTGCATGCTTTCTGCAATTTTTTCCTTTTAGTTCTTATCTCTGTTTGTTTGTTTGTTTGTTTGCTGTTAGACCAAGTGGTGTCCTGCTCCAGGGTGTGAGTTTGCTGTTGACTTTGCCGCTGGAAGTGGAAACTTTGATGTTTCCTGCTTATGCTCGTATAATTTTTGCTGGAATGTATGGTTCACTTCTGAAACTATTATGTTCATATTTTGTAAGAGTCTTATCTATATGTTAGACTGGATTGACAAGGCTTCTATTGATTGGAATTACAGTGCACTGAAGAAGCTCACCGTCCAGTGGACTGTGGCACTGTGGCAAAGTGGATTTTGAAAAACTGCGCTGAGTCTGAAAACATGAACTGGTAGTGTACTTATATTTCTGCTTTTAAAACACAATGCCACTTGTTAAAATGGGGATTTCGAATTGTCTGCTTCCTGTGCAACTTAAATGAGATGTAATGGAACTATTAATATGTTGATGTCTTACTTCTGTTGTGATGTGCTAATCCTGAATTGTAATAACCTTCAGGATTCTGGCCAATTCTAAGCCTTGTCCAAAGTGCAAGCGTCCAATTGAGAAAAATCAAGGGTGTATGCACATGACATGCTCGCCACCTTGTAAATTTGAATTTTGCTGGTATGTTTTTAATTAAACCGAATTTAATTCATAGTTGATCGTTTCTGTATTTTTAATGAATTTTCATTGCTGAATTTGATACTCATTTGGAAATTTATTCTATGAGAAAATTGGCTCTTTCTGAATGTCTTCGATGCCAAATGACTGGGATTATGACATTTGGCCTCTCTTTCCTTAGTAATTGGGTATGTGTAAATTTTGTTCATGACTAGTGGTTTGAAAAATTCAGGCTATGTCTTGGTGCATGGTCAGATCACGGTGAGAGAACTGGTGGTTTCTATGCTTGTAACCGTTACGAGACAGCTAAGCAACAAGGAGATGTAAGAGAAATTTTAATCTTTTTTTTTTTTTTTTAATTTCTCATAAATTTGTTGTGAGTTTTCATTTTTTGACTTTCAAAAGTTCTCATTATTGGTTTTAGTATGATGAGGCTGAGAGAAGGAGAGAGATGGCCAAAAATTCTTTGGAGAAATATACTCATTATTATGAACGTTGGGCAAGCAATCAATCGGTATGCTGGATTTCTTTCTAATTTACCTCTGTTTTTGTTCTCTGTTATGGTGTTCGCTTTTGGTCTATGTTAAATATTTTGCATTGTTGATTTTATTTATATATTTTTTTCATAGAAGTTGACTCCTAGAAGGTAGCTGCAGTTATTAAACTGGTTATGTCATTAAGTGTTTTGAGTTGCAAATTTTTGATAGAGGAAGTATATTACAAATCATAGTCTATAAGCCTTAAAACTAAACAGCTCAAGGCTCAAAAAACTACCAGGGTCCTGGGACATTTTTCTTGTAGCAAAGGTTCCTGTCTTGATATTACCCACCCTTTGAGCAGATGCTAATAATTAAGTATGTTTCACATCCCACTAATTTGTACTTGTTAAATATGTTCATAGTATGTCTAGAGTTTTATTATATTCACAAATTAATGCTGTATATGTTGACTGTTATCATATCAAGTTGAAATACTTGAATGTAATGCAGAAAAGATGGAAAAATAGAATAAGACAGTTAAAAAAATTTGAAAAACTTTGGGATTTTTTTTTTTTTAAATTCAACCTACATGGCCTGAATATGAGATGATTACAAAATTCCTCTCACTGTCAGATATCTGGTATTTTAACTTCTCACCATATACCAAATTTGTAAAAAAGAAAAAATCAGAATAATTTCTATCATAGAACAGACAATGTGAGTTCAAATCTGTTAATTTCTGGAAACAATTGTCTTTGTTCTAGGCTTTTGGGGTTTTGTTTATTTTAAGTAAAGTCGTTTTGACTAGTACCTTCTTCCCACTTTCAAGGACATTGTAGAAGGTTATAGATAATAATATTTACAGAAATATTTCTGCATCATTGTAATATCTTTTTTGTTTGACAATCTTGCTTTTGTTTCTGAATTTCAAATTTATGGCATATGGTTAATGTGAATTACATCTTAGTAATCTGTTATCTGTATTCATTTCTGGCAGTCAAGGCTAAAAGCTCAGGCAGATTTGCAACAAATGCAAACTGTGCATGTAAGTGCACTTATTCTTATTGGTTAAAATCTTGGCAGTTTATAGGACTGGTTTGAACTCGAAAGTTCATTTAATTGTCATATATGTGATGTGTTGTGGTCATGCAATTCTTTAAAAAGTGGATAGTTGAATGAAGGTTGACTTGTGCTGCTATTTTGAGAATTTTCCGAGAAAAGATGCAATAGAAAATTATATCAGCATTGTTTGTAGCATGCTTGGCTAAATCAGTGTAAACATTAGGTAGAGATTCTGCTATAAAGCAGCATGGGATGGTCTGGAATTTTTCTGTCAACTTTAATTTTGATGAGTAATCTCCATTACCCAGCTTGAGAAGCTAAGTGACATCCAGTGTACACCGGAATCTCAGCTCAAGTTCATTATAGAGGCTTGGCTTCAGGTAAATCCAACAATTTATTATATTCAGAATTTGTGGTTATATTTTTGGCTTGTAGAAGATTGAACACATCACACTTTTTACATACACCGCATGCATTCTTGTGATTTGTTTAGAAAATGAAAAAGTCTTGATTACTTCTTTCTCTTGGTTCTAGATACACGTGGTTTAATGATGGATATAGAAAAGGGTTTTATGAGAGTTGACCAGTGTTATTTTCTGGGTTTTATGCCTGCCTGTACACACTACTAAAAATATTATCTGTGTTATAAAATACCTCAAAAACTTTTGGGTTCAATATCCAAGGCTTGGGTTGTGTAGTAATCTGTTGAATTTGGACTTCTTTTATTCATGCTAAAGCTGGGTGGATGCACCTGCATGATGCAGCCGAACAAACACACAAGCAAGAAACCTCATCCTAAGTACTTGTGCGCAAAACTTACATTCTCAAGTGATTAATCTCTTTGACCTACACACTTTTCTTAATTATTATTGATAATATTATTAGTTAAAATTTTCTTTTCATAGCAAGAAATTGTGTTCACTTTGATGGGAATCTGTATCAAGAAAATAGAATTGAGTCATCAAATCCTCATTCCTCTTATTGATGATTCTGACTACATTGACGTGTTGAATACCTTATTCTCTTGCTAAATTTATGATTTTTTGTTGTTATTAAACATTTGCAGATAGTTGAATGTAGGAGAGCTTTGAAATGGACCTATGCTTATGGATATTACCTACCTGAGCACGAGCACGCCAAGAGACAGTTTTTTGAGTACTTGCAAGGTATCTATACTTTTAAAAAAGGCTGGCAGGAATTAATTAAAGTTGTTCACGTGCTTTATTGTGGTTGTATTGCCATTAGAGAGATTCCACAGATCTTGTTTTCTTTTAGGTGAAGCGGAGTCAGGTCTAGAAAGGCTTCATCAATGTGCAGAGAAAGAACTACATCAATTCTTGATTGCGGAGAACCCATCAAAAGACTTCAACGACTTCCGTACGAAGTTAGCTGGGCTGACCAGGTATTTATTGCATCAAAATTGTGATAAACTGATAAATATAGGGTTAATTGATCAATGTCTTCACAACATAAAAAAGTCTATGACATGGTTGTATATATACTTAATTGCTCTATATTAGCAGTCCAAAGGAATAATTCTTTGAAGGTGGGAAATAGCAGTCCAGTGAAATGAATTATTTTGGTTGTGTTTGGTGATGATGCTGTAGATTACACATTGGTTAAATAATTTTTATTTATTGCAGTTCAAATCTGTTGGCTATATATATCAGTTTTTTTCCCTTTTTTTTTTTAAATCAAGATTTGGTTTTCATCAGTCTTCACATCTTACACTTTTTCACATACATACAAAACACGAGCTTCTAGCATGTTTTACAAGATTTCACCATCTTCTATTATTTAATTTTCATCCTTTTTTATTGCAACAGTGTAACGAAAAATTATTTTGAGAACCTGGTTAGAGCTCTAGAGAATGGACTAGCAGATGTTGACTCCCACACAGCTTGTAGCAAGACGACAAGCTCAAAACATGACGGAGGGCCTAGCAAGGGAAAAGGTGGAAGAGGAAATGGAAGTAGTAGAATGGTTGGTTCCCACGATACAGGTAGATAAACTCACTAATGTTGTACCTTCTTCACTTTGAAGTCTGCCAGTACATATTGTTGTGTCATCACTTTCCAGGAAAATTTTAGTCCTCTGTCTTGTGGGCTCTATGTCGAAGGGAAACCCTTTTGACTATCATGGGAATTCAGTGGAAATTCTAGGTATGGCAGGTCCTGTGGCTAGTTTTTGTAATATTGTGTTCTTATTTTTATTTTTATTTTTATTTTATTCTCTTTTTGGAGACTGTTTAGCACGAAAAATGCATGTTATGTAGACACGAATGACTGGTGAAAAAGGGGGAAGAAAAAGAAACAGCCTCTTTCAAACTTGGGTCGTGGAGCATCATAGTATACATAATTACTGTATATAGTTTATTATCAATTACCATAATGACTTTGGCTACTGGTGATAATATAAGTGTTTGTGTTAATAATTAGACATATTAGATAGGTATAATTTGATAATATATGTTCTGGTTTGGTCCAAAAGTTATAAGTTGTTTATGCTTTGTGGTGTCTGTATTTGGCCTGATTTTTGAGTGATCAGTTTACTAATGACAAAAGATGGTTTTCATGTTTGGTTCTTGTTCAAAATGCAGTACTTGTGCTGTAAAATTTGAATTGGAAACATGAAACATGCAGTACTTCTACTGGTAAGTCATTAGTTCCAAATAATAACACAACACCACACCCCACCCCCTCGGTCCAAACACACATTCGAGAAAGTCAAGACTAAAAATTGTCAGCAAAAAATAAAAAGTCCTGGTCGCGGCTAAATTCAAAAATAATATTTATTAAATCAATGACTGCACAAAAAGTGAGTTTTAATTTAATCTCAGTGCCTGAAGCAACATACAAGTACCGGTGTCTAGCACAAACATTTGGAGACTTCTTCCTTCACAGTAAAAACACCACCACCAACCCAACCCTTCTTACATTTACCTGTAAACTTTTGAGCTCATACTTTGTTGGCAATAATCTAATTATCAAATCAATCTTGCAGTTACCAACACATGTACTGACTCTTGATTGATCTTCATATTTATTTATTTATTTTTGTCTAAACTTGTTTATGTGCGGCGGCCTTTAGTTCCATAGATTTCCTCAATTCCATTGATTTCTTTAGCTCCATTGATTTCCTTAACTCCATTGATCTGTCTTTGAACAGTTTGTTGCTCAGTGCATTCATCATTGCTCTTGAATATTGTCTAGATGCCATTTTCCAGTTCATCCCACTTTTCATCATTGCCTTAAACTCATCGAAACAGATTCGTCCATCCTGCTTAAACACGTTGGACAGAACAGAATATTGAAATTGATCAATGTGACGAAGAATACTTGTTAGTTAACAGCCCCACAGGGCTTTGAAAATGTATTTGAGAATTACCTTATTTGTGTCAACATCCTGCATAATATCCTTGATTGTCTGATCATTGTTGGGACCAAGATCGTCGTCTAGAAATGCTTCTTTCAGTTCGTCAAACTCGATGAATCCGTTTTGGTTCTTATCAAAGAAATTGAAAGCTTTAGCAAGACTGTCATCGTTCCCAATCCTCTTCAGATGAACAGATAATGTCAAAAACTCCTCACAGCTCAGAAGGCCATTTCCGTCAACATCAGCCTTTTCGAAGAAGACAGCAGAGAGGGTTTTATATTTCTAGTACATAAAACTTTCTGATATAATCCAATATTTAGGAGCAGTCTACCCTAAAATGAATGCATACAACAACATATGTTTGGTGTTTTGTTAAATGAAGTTCAGAAACATGTCGTCCGACATTTAAAGTATACTTGCTTGCATTGCACAGAAAGTGATTATGTGCATTGTGAACTTGCAAAACAATGATGTTTCTGCATGATATGCAAACATAATGCACAGTAATCATATGATCTTGGAGGTAGCTGGTGGGGGAAGAACATAGAATCATAAGTTAACAATTTCAGATCCTTCATAATAATTCGTAATAAAAATGAAGTCCTAAAGAAATTGAACTCACAGCTTCCATTAACATTTCCACATCAGAAGAAGAAAGTTTATGTCCAATCATATTGAGTCCTTCTTTGAGCTCTTCACACGTCAAGTTCCCATTTTTATCGGTGTCCATCATGTGAAACAACTGTTTGATTGCAGCTATTTGCTCATTTGGCAAGTTGTCAGCGACGACCTGAAATGAAAAACCAATGCGAAGTTAATTGACTTTGAAAATAGTTCAATCAAACAGAATAAATCAAGTCAGAAAAAGGGTTCAGAAACTTACTCTTAAAACTTTCTTCTTGAACTTATTCATTAAGGAGAATTGTTTAATCCTCGATGTGACATTTTCTCCCAGGGAAACATTTGGAGCATGATTCTCATTTTGTATCCAAGGATTCTCTGCACGTAACATGCCAGTAAACATATTAGCTTATATATCATAAGTTCAATATATTTGCAAACTGTTTCATTTTGAAATTGAATCATAATTAACTTATATGTAATGCTATGGATATGTATATTAACATGTTCTGCATATTTCATTTGATTCTCAGTTAGACTTTCTTTGCTTGATGCTTGATCGTTTCTTTCTATCCATTTTCATGTCACCCAGTTGTTCAAAATTCCCCTTTAGAATTTCAAAAGTTCATCAATAATATATCATTTATACCAAGGACTTCTTCGAGTGTCAGCCGATTATATGGATTTGGATCAAGCATATTCTTCACCAATTCTTTTGCTTCTTCGGAAATCTTTGGCCAAGGATCCCTCTCAAAATCTATTTTCCCCCGAACTATTGCATGTGCAATTCCTTCCTCAGTTTCTGCAGTGAATCCCAACTATTAGATGACACTGAAAAAATTTCCAGGCACGTTTGCTGACTAGAGACTTGAACTAATTTGAAACAATATCATAGCAATTACATTCTGCAAGAAACTTGCCTGCCCAAAATGGAGGAACTCCACAAAGCAAGATATATAGGATAACACCTGCACTCCAAACATCAATTTCTGGTCCGTAACTACGCCGTAGCACTTCCGGGGCCATGTAGTAAGGACTCCCAACAATCTCACTGAAACGTTCATCTGCCAAAATTTTGTGAAAATTCATAGTTCAGCCACATTTGTAATTAAAACTTTAGGCTAGAACAAAGGGCATTGGCAGTTGATTAAATGCATAACCATATACCAGGTTTAAAAAATATGGAGAGGCCAAAATCAATTGCCTTTAATTGGGAATTTTCATTTGTATCTGCAAACAAGAAGTTCTCGGGTTTTAGGTCCCGATGCATTACTCCATTTTCATGGCACACCTGCGACAAATATTTATAAACCATTGTAAGAGTTAAAAAATGTGTATGACAAGGAGTAATAACTCTCTCTCCCTCTCTCTTTTTCAACGTAAAAAAAAAAAAATTGATTGCAATTTATAGAAATAAAATTAAAAATCTCTCTTGGTGCCAAGAGAACCGAGAACAACAACAATATACCCGAAAAAGGGAATAAAAACATTTTCTCATCAACCTAAAAGGCAGCCATTTCAATGTACACCCAAATATGAACAAAACACAAGCAGTGTTTTTGAGAAAATTTACCTTAACGACCTCTAAAATGGTCTTGCCAACGGCAGCAGCCGCACGTTCCGTGTAATGACCTTTAGAAACAATCCTATCAAAAAGCTCTCCTCCCTCACAGAGCTCCATGACCAAGTAAACAGCCTCTTTATCCTCATAAGCGTCCTTGTATTTTACAATATTCGGATGCTTGGGCAAAAGTCTCATAATATCCACCTCTCTCTTCACATCATCCACGTCAATATCCGTCTTCAGCTTCTCCTTCGCAATCTTCTTGCAAGCATACGTTTCACCTGTTTCAATGTCAAAACACTGGTGGGTTATCCCAAACTCACCCCGCCCTAACTCTTTTCCGAACGTATATTTGTCATAAATGTTTCCCTCAGCGGGATTCGAGATCACCGATCTCACCAAGAAAGATACCGATTTGTTATCTACATTCTCATCGTGTTTAGACTCGGCTTCGTGCTTGGGAGATGGTGGTGGTCTTTTGCTGCTGCCATCTTTGCAGACAACTTTCTTATTGTCGTCGTCGTCGTTGTTGTGGTCCTCATTAACATGACGTCTCTTGTTGAAGAAGCCAACTTTTCTAGGTGAAGATATGCAGCTTCCCATGAAGATGGTTTTCTCTTTTTTCTTTTAATAAGGGTTTTTGCTCACAAATTTTCCAGTCAATAACCAAAATGAGAACAAGAACAAGAACAAGAACATCCCATGGGAAGCTGAGAGAGAGCTTTTCCAAGAGAAAAAATAAATCTTTTTTCTCTCGGTTTCTTTCTTTCTTTTTTTTTTTTTTCCCCTCTATTTTTTTTTTCTTTTGATTTTGCGAGAAAGAAAATAGAAACCCACCCTAACAGGAAAGAGAGAACTAAATTTGGGGAAGAAGAATTGAACAAGTTTGAAAAGTTGTTACGGGATGTTACATGTTTGGCATGTCCCGCCATTTATTTAGGACACGAGTTCGAATTCTGTCTTATATTTACGGATTGATGAATCAGTTATCCGTAACGGTTAATTCTTTTGTGTACAATGAAGATTGTCATAGCAGTTTGAAGGCCCTTATGTTTAACGGCTGTTGGTGATTTATGTGTTTCACGCAGTAACCAATTCAGGGTCTAACTCTAAGTTTATTCCATTAATCTAAGATGGATTACTTTTTATATTCTATAAAAATTAAAGAAAAAATTTAAAGAGGGGAATTTGGAATAAATATTAAGAATTGAATAATTAGTAGTTCTGAATTATTATTTGGATAGAATTGAAAAAAAATAAAATAGTGGGCAGAAATCTTCATTTGTGGGCATTGTCCCGACTACATTATAATAGAAAAAGAACTAAATTTCCTTTAGACCCTCAACTATACTGCTAGTATTAAAAAAAAAAAAAAATCGATCGAATTCTCCAGTATTTGATATTATTTCATCTCAATTTTGATTTTTTTTTTTGTTATTCTTTGATTCTATTAAGAGTTTATATGTAAAAGGATTTCCATCTTCTATTTTAAGAACTTTTTACGTTAAATTTTGCTAGAATTAAAATAACAAATAATAACTTTAATCTTATTTAGATTGTCTTATTATTATTATTATTATTATGTATAATCTTACTAGAATAGAATTTAATGTTAGAGTAGCAGTAGTGTTCTTACTTTGTTTTAGTTTATCCATTTATTTTATATATTGTAGTAAGGTTCTGTTAGAAATCTTGAAATGGAGATTTCAAACATTTATGTATTGTTCTTTCCTTAGCCCTATTTGTCCCTTTTGGTTGAGATTGCTTATGGAATTCACAGTCAAATCACTTCCAAGATATGACAACCTTGAATAAATTCTACATTAAGCAACAATGAAGATTTCGTAGAAAAATAAGAACAATATTTTGAGAAAATCAAGGACAAGAGAAATTGAAATTAAATTAATAATTTTGAATCTTTGTATTTAATTTATAGACTTACAACAACCATTGAAAGCACGTTTTGAGATTTAACTGATGATTTGAAGAGTTATAATGATAAATTTGAATCTCTATAATCAATTAATAGATGTATAACAACAATTAAAAGTATCTTTTAAAATTTAATTAGAGGTGTGCAAAATCGAGTTTATTCTAATTTTATATAAATTAAAATTTATTCTATATAAAATGGTACTCTATTTTTCAATTCTATTCGATTTTGATTCGGTTCAAATTTGTTACTCTATTTTTTAATTCCATTCGATTTTGATTCGGTTCAGATTTTAAAACAAGATACCTTATTTGGGATTATTTACTGTGCCAATATCATTCAAATTTGTTCTAATGCTTTTTATGGGAGAGTCTTCCTGATGGTTTTTTACGAAGGTATAGAGCTCATCATATGTGACGGGTTTAAGCTCTGAACTCTCTTTTCGGGTACATTATCATATTAATACTTTTAATGTGCAGAGTGATCAGGACAAAGAAATTTTTGTGCTATCTAAAATTTATGACATTACTCGGTTAAAAGATGAAATCGTTCACCATTCTGCTTCTGCCAAAAAAGAACGCAGAGAAAGAATACCGTCAGATACTTGATGTAAAATAAAAGAAATCAGACTTGCAACTTTGGCTGGGGCTGGACTGCAGATATGTGAAGAGAAGGTCAACGATATCCTCATATTCATGGAATAAATATGTATTATATTGGTTGTAAGATTTTAAATTCCTTTTATACTTATAGCAGCTTAGCATTGTAGAAAAATACTTATAAAGCCTTTTCTTCTGATTCAATAAAATTAATAAAAAGGCATAATATTTTTTTCCTTTTTTCTCATGGTATCAGAGCAGGGAACAATGCCCTAGCTTTCTGCCATCTTTTTTTGCCTTCTCTTATCGCTGTTTTCCATCATCATGACGAACGAGCAACCTTTGGATAGAGGCAAGTCTGATGCCTCCAATCCTTTTTCACTTCACCATTCTGAACATCCCGGAATGAATCTTGTTTCCAAGCCCATCAAATGGATAATTATTTGACCTGGTGTAGAGCCATGGTCATATCTTTGAATGCTAAATCCAAGTTGGGTTTTATAGATGGTACCACCACAATGCCGTCTACTACAACCAAACTAGACGACTATGCATCATGAAACAGATGCAAACGATATGGTCTTATCTTAGATTCTTAATTCACGTACATCGGATATTGCAGATAGCGTTATTTTTTCAACCACTGCTCAGGAGGTATGGGAAGACCTCAAGGGTCGTTTTTCTCAATGCAACGCCCCTCGTATTTTTTAGATCGAGAGGGACATCACTTGTCTTGCTCAAGAGCAGATGACTGTTGCAGCATACTACACGAGACTAAAAAGGTTATGGGATGAATTAGGCTTCTATGACGACACTGTTTGTTGTTGTGGGGCAAACAATAAAAGACACAGATTAATGCAATTTCGCATAGGACTCAATGAGTCATACATTGCAATCCCAGGACAGATCCTATTGATGAAATCGATGCCTGATGTTAAACAGGCTTACTCTTCCATTATACAGAAAGAAAAGCAATGAAGCGTGGGCGTTGCATATGAGACGACGGAGACATTGCAATGGCCGTTTGAAGGGATGAATCGGCAGCTTTGGCTATTTGGCATGGACAAGGTTCTTCTTCTCGTTCTAACTTATCTAATTGCAAACCTTTACATTGTTGTTACTGGGACCGAGACCATCGTGTGCGAGAGAAGTTGGAAGTTATATGGGTATCCACCAGGACACCCAAAACATGCAGCCACCAAGTTTAATTAAGGCGACGCTTATTCTAAGCATAACAATCGCCATCAGTCTTCGATCAACCATGTCAAGGATGGTCCGATGATGCAGGAAATGCAATCAGCTATGAACTACCTTTCTGATATGCAAATCCCACAGATACTATCTATCATACAGGGTAAAGGGACATTACAATCAATAAATCCTAAGGTTAATGCTGCCAGTGCTTCTTCAAGTTTGTTATAAGCATTGATACGTTATCCTCAATTAATCATCGATAGTGGTTCAACAGGCCACATTACTTCATCTTCAACTTGTCAATAGTAGCGAGAACACACTTTTGCCACTAGTTGTTATGCCAAGTGGAGAACAGGCTCCGATTACATCTACTAAGACTTTGCCTTTGAATTCAATTATTTCTTTTAAAAATGTACTTGGGCAAACAGTGAGACGAACTCTACTACTTGGTTGCGATGCCTGCGGAGAAACCAAAAGATAATCGTCGACCTGCAGCAGCCATTGTCAACCATTCATCCTTATTTCAGGTTACCTCCTTCACTGACTTGTGGCATTACCGATTGGGACATTTATCTTCCTCTAGATTAGACTTTATGGCCAAAAATTTGTTAAATTTTCCTTTCAAGTCCAATAATACTTGTGATATTTGTGCACTTGTGAAACAGTGTCTGCTTTCATTTTCTACTCGTTTAATTTTGTCTCTTAGACCTTTTGAATTAATTCATCATAACATTTGGGGCCCTTACAAAATTGCTTTCCTTGCTAGGGCTAAATATTTTCTGACAATTGTGGATGACTTTTCTAAATTTACATGGGTTTTTTTTATGTATCATAAAAGTGAAACACAACATTTACTCGCCAAATTTTTTTTTTCTTTTCGTCCGAACCCAATTTAATGCTTCTATAGCTAACATTCTAGTTGACACTGGAGGGGAATTCTTTTTTATGCTAGAATTTTTTAAACAAAAAAGTACATATCATTAATCATTTGCCCATACTAGTTCTTGCTCGGCAAACTCATTTTGAACGACTTTATGGCAAGATTCCTTCTTATTCTCATCTTCGATTTTTCAAGTGTCTTGCATATGCTACTGATGTGCGTTCCTCACAAGTTCGCTCGTCAAGCCAAACATTGTGTTTTCTTGGTTATCTAGCTCACCAAAAAGCTTACAAAACTTACAACCCATCAAGTGTTCACCAGCCATGTCGTTGTTTTTCATAAAAGTTTTTTTCCCTGCGAGTCTATTCCATCCACTTCCCAATATTCAGCGCCTGTCATTCCTACTATTGTATCATATCATTCTTATACAGAGCCTCTTTCAATTGTCCAACAAACACCACCATTAGAACATATACATTCTCCAGCACCTTTAGAACCGACCATACCTATTTTGGGTCCTATTTCGCTAACTTCCATTGTCCTCCTCCCGCACCAGCCTTACATTGTTCCCAAAGAACTCATGGTCCTTTCACGGCTTTACGAGATTATGTTTGCAATCGAGTGATGTCTCCCAGACCATTGTCGCCTTCGTCATCTGGTCCACAAAAAGGTACACAAAATCCTCTTTGTAATTGTAACACTCTAGTTTCCTTTAATTTATGTTATATATTTATAGATAGATAATAAGTTATGCTTTTGGGGATATATATATTTTATATAGAAAATAATTGAATATTTTAAAAATAAATTATAAATTTGGGATCAAATAGATAAAAAGAGTTAAATGAGGAACTGAATTGATAAATTATTCTAGTATAAATAGAAGGGTTTATTTGTACTTAGGGTTAGGGTTTTAATCGTATTTGGAAGAAAAAAATAGAGTAAGAGTAAGAGTTAAGGAAAAGGAAGAAGGAAAAGGAAGAGGCAAAGAAGAAATAGTAAATTTTTTTTTTCTTATTTTATATCAGTTTTTTGGATTAATAATTTATTATTAGTAATAAGCAATTTTATTATTAAGTTTTATAGAACTTGATGATTGAAATTTATAATCAGATTATAATGTTAGGGTTAAATTTTATGATTGTGAAGTCAGAAAATTTTTATTTATGGAGAGATAGTTAAGGAAAAATAAAATTTTTGTAAAGATAATATTATGACAGTGGTTCAATTCATGAATTTTATAAAATTTTATATTTTGAATTTGTTAAATTTGTTTCAAGCGAATAAATTACATATCTTTAGGGTTATTATAAATTTTGTTTGATAAAAAATTATTATGTTTTCAATTTTTAATGAATTTTCGAGTATGACTCTAGGATGCAGAAAATTGGGCATTTTTGTAGAAAAACTGAATGATGGAATTATTTTAGTTAACCAAAACATTTTGAAAAATTATAAAATTTTACATACTGATTTCTCATTATGTCTAGTTTAATATACTAAAATTTTAGAACAAAATTCTATATCTATGATTTGTTACGAAATTTTGAATGAAAATAGCTCACTGTCAATTTCTGTTTGGCAGAATTTGACATTTTGAAAATAAAATATATTTTGAATAGCTAAAGTACAAATTTAGATTCAAAAATTTTAATAACTTACTATATATATGTCTTCATTATCTCTGCAAAATTTTATGATATTTGGGAATGTATTGTATTTTTTAAAAATAAATGATTGATGGTTACTCAGCATATAATATCATGCTGTCAGGATAAGTGATTAAGTTTAGATAATGAAAAGGATTAGTTTATGAAGAATTTGAGGTCTAATGAGATTATATGTGCTTTGTGGTAGTATATAGAAGTATCATGAATGCTTATTTTTGATTATAAGTTAAAAGATTTAAATTAAATTTTATTGTGATTGTCGAGAGGTAAGTATACTAAACTTTTTAAAAGAGAATCGTAATAAACATATGTATATGTTTGAATATATATTTTCAAGAATATTTTTCAATTATAAATTCTTACGAAAATATTATTTTGATATGGTTATATATTTATATGTTTGTTTATAAATATATGTATTATTGTGATTGTAATTGTTTATGATTGTATTATTGTGATTACCTTTATGTCACGTGTGCATTGGCATTTAAGTATAGACATATGCATTATTTTTAAAGTAATGAGAAAGTATTTTTGTAAGGAAAGTATTTATGAAAGTTAAGTTTTGTGTGTTAAGATATCGAATTTCATTACTTTTTTAGTAAACAATTATAAATTATGTAGAGCCATTTGTTGTTTATTGTGGCCATTCCTTCGGGTTTGGTATTATTGTTATTGTTCATTGTTCCGTATAATATGGGAGAGACTTAAGGGGTGTCCCTAGGTATAGTGGTTTTCACATTCGTGTGAAGAAGTATTTGTGCATGTGGGAAGACTCACCGATGATCAGAGTGAGGGTGTGACTCTTACTTTCGAGCATGAGTATTTATTATTTTTAAAAAATTATATGCCTCATTTGCGCTTACCCCATATATGGTATGTCATTGACGGATGATATTGGCTCATTCAGTATTAAATGATATGTGAAGTCCTACTAAGATGTAATTGAAATGAGATATTCCTAGAAAATTTAGAAAGAATGTTATATAATATTTAAGTATTATTGAATTTTTCAAAAATGAATATGATTTTCATCCTATGCCATATTATGTGTATGCATTGTATATAAATGAAGTGTATATAAGTATGTATGTGTTTTATGTTTATGAAAAATTACTATGCTTACTGAGCTTAAAACTCACTATAGTTTATTGTGATTTCAGATGATTGAAGGATTGTGTATTTAAAGGATGGATTTGGCCTAGCTTTTGCTGTCACTTGGTTCCTTAGGCATTATAACTTTTGGGAATTTTTTTTCGTTTCGTTATTTAATCAGGATTTATTTTAGAGACTTGTGGTTATCTATAATTATTTATAATTAGAAATATTTAACTAATTGATTTATTTGCGAGTTTTATTTAAGTTATATAAAATTTTTCATGATTATATGAGTTTTGTGAATATTTTAATATTATATATGTCTTTAAATTTTGGGGGTGTTACAGTAATTTTCTTTCTTATCATTGTCACTCACCACAACATCCCTCCATTATTGCAATTATTAGTCAGGATAATGGCCGCTTTAGAGGCCAACCACACTTGGTCTCTCACTTCTCTTCCCTCTGGCAAGAAGCCTATGGATTGTCGTTGGCTTTATAAAATAAAGCACCACTCAGATGGTACAATTAAGCGTTACAAAGCTCGTTTGGTTGGGAAAGTTTACACATAATTGGAAGGTTTCAATCATCATGACACTTTTTATCCAACTATTTAAATGATTATTGTTTCGTTGTTTATTGGCCTTGGTAGCTACTCAGAATTGGTCTCTTCACCAACTTCTTGTACATAATGCCTTTTTTCATGGATGGTGATCTCCATGAAAATTTTTTTGTCTCTGCTTCCTAGTCTTTAGCGACAAGAGGAGATTTTAATGTGTCGCCTCAACAAGTTGTTATATGGCTTAAAGTAAGCCTCCCCCAATATTTGCTAAATTCTCTACAGCTATCCGAGCTACTGGTTTTGTTCAATCCAAAGCAAATTAATCATTGTTCACATATCGGAAAGGCAAATCCTTTACAGCTGTGTGGATATACGTTGATGACATTCTTATTACGGGTAACGATCTCACTGCCATTTATGCTCTTGAGAAATTTCTGCATAATCATTTTCTAATTAAAGATTTGGGTAATTTGAAGTATTTCCCGGGCATTGAAGTCTCTCTGTCAAACAAAGGTATTTCCTTCTCACAACTAAAATACACTTTGGACATTCTAAAAGATGGTGAATTTTCGGGTGCTAAACCTATGAACTTTTCTACGGGACAAAACATAAAGCTTTCTGATGAAGGTGAATTGCTTAAAGATCCCAATATAGGTGGCTTGTTGGACTCCTAATTTACTTTTCTATTACTCTGTCAGATATCACATATTCGGTACATGTGTTAAGCAGATTCATGCATGCACCACGCAAGCCACATGTGGAAGCTACCTTGCGTGTATTGCGTTATTTTAAACAAAAATTCAGGAGAGGGGTTGTTTCTTCCTTCTCAGATGATTTATCTCTATGTGCTTTTTGTGATTCAGATTAGGCAGGTTTTCCAACATCTCGTAGATCACCACAGGTTTTTATTTTTGGGGTCTTCTCTTATTTCTTGGCGGATAAAGAGGTAGAAAATTGTGTCTCTATCCTCGCAGAAGCCGAGGATAGGGCCATGACAGGTACACGCTGTGAAATATCTTGACTACGCTCATTGTTGAAAGTTTACAAATATTGCATCCAAAACCTACACTGTTATATTGCGATAACAAAGCAGCCATACACATAGCTGCCAACCCTGTTGTTTCATGAAAGAACTGGACATATAGAGATGGATGGCCATTTTATTCGTGAAAAAAAACAAGACGGTTCAGTTGTAACCAAATATGTTAGTTCGGCGAATCAGCTTGTGGATGTGTTCACCAAGCCATTGGAAAAGGAAACTTCGCAATCATGATACGCAAATTGGGAGTTCTTGACATTTACTTTCCAACTTGAGGAGGAGTAAAGAAAAGGTCAATGATATCCTCATATTCATGGAATCAATATGTATTATATTGGCTATAAGTTTTTAATTTCCTTTTATACTTAGAGCAAATTAACATAATAGTAGGAAAATACTTGGATAATGCTTTTCTTTTGATTCAATAAAATTAATAAAAAGGCAAAATATTTTTTCCTTTTTTCTCAGTATGAGATGTCAATTAAGGATTTAATGCAACAGCCTAATCTATTTAAACAATTCTATAATTTTTTCTAGAATGTCACTGTTCTATTATGATTATTTTTCTTTTCTGCTGCTACTTCCAGTCTGCAGCTATTCATCATCAACATTAAGATATACGTTGGTCCTTTTATTTTCTGCTTTGGTAGAATACTGTTGTCATTATTCATTCGCCTCCTTCAATCAAGCCCTATTATGCAGACTCTGAATTTCACGTTTGTGTGTGGGACTATGACCATGCATAGGTTGATTATACGACAGTAAAACAATGCAAGGAAACAATACATAGAGCATAGACACAAATATAAGGTGTTCTAAGAAAGATGTTGGCAGAGACTTTAATCTAACTTTTCTGATGCAAGAAAGGACTAGGGTTTAGAGAGATTACCTGCTGACTAGCAATGCTGAAGTTGAAGTTTGCTTAGGGCATGTTTGGTATTGAGGTGTTGTTGTTTTGGAGCCACAATTGTTGTGACATGGAATCACTAGCTTTCAAATGAAAGTTGATGGGTGTTTGATAAACACTAACTAGCTGTCAAATGAAAGTTGATAGTGTTTGATAGAAACTAGCACGAGAAGGGAATTGAATCGTATAATAGCATGAGAAGAGACTAAACAATTTTAAATGTTGTATTAGACTCCTTGAGTCAGTCAGTTGAGGTTCGTATTTGTGTTTCCTATAAGAAAAATCTCTTCTAATATGTGGACACTAGAGGTGCACGTTTGGGTATTTTATTTACTCAGAAGTGGATGACTGGATTTCCAATGCCACAGTGATGGCCTTACCCGACCAGCCACCTTAATTCACTACTTTTACTCGTCAAAGTTTTATTGATAAAGGTCGTTTTCTCCATTTGTTTTAAAGTGTTATATTTGAATGGATGCCAAATAAAAATTTTTATTATTAAGCACCAAGATTCTATACTGATTTGGAACTATGTGATGATGCAGGCATTTCAGCAGTTCTGGAAGCGGAGCAACTACGGAGAAAGAGGGCCCGGGGAAGCAGTTACAACATAGAAAGCCTTCTGGAGCATGGAAACTGTCCTCCTAAGACTCGCGATAGCTACCCTGGTTTGCTAGAATTGGTACGTACTCCAATTGAAAGGTTTCGGAAGCAGTTACTTCCCCATTTTTTTTATCATTAAAGCATATGTTTATGCAGTGACGATGAATTTATGATTTAATTACCCAACCACTGAAGCTATGAGATCCTTCATTTATATTCAGGGTTAAGAAATCAAGTGACAGAGGGATGATGTTGCAGGTAGGAATAGTTGGTCTCTGTGCAAAACTGTAAATTGCAATAGTGGCTCAATTGTCTTACACAATGGAATATGTATTACACTTCTTATTGTTACATACAATTTATATTTTACGCTATCAATCTTGATCTTGACATGCTTCAATAATTTCTTATCAATTTCTATGATAACTGCAATGAAGTCTTAGCTATTGTTTTGAAGGTTTTTCAGTCTACTTTAATAGCAGTTCTAACAGTTTTTTCTTAAAAACACCTTTACTTTTCCTTAATTTTAGAAAAATCATAAGAAGGTTTCACTTCAAAATTATTTTATCATTAACTATTAGTTAATACATAACTCATTTGATTTGTAGTAAATCTCTAAGCCCAACTTTTTATTAATTTCAAAAACAACTCTTGTAAGTAGTAATTCAAGCCTTAAAATACTTCTTAAATCAAAATCCCAATTCAACATTAATAAAATACTATTTCACCTCCAAACCATGAACTTTTGTCATTTAACTTATTTTCATATAGCTGAATCTTATGACAAGGTTCTCTCACTCTCATATAACACATAATCATCCTCTAACATCAAAATCAAGTTCAATTTTAAAGTCATAACATTAATACAAAAATACACAATTTTACTTAAACATAAATTTTCTCAATCAAAATTGAAATCAACAAAAATTAAAGATTAGAAAATACGTACCCATACTCCATATGAGTGATGAAAATGAATTTGATGATGGAAATCTATTATTTGAGTTTTGGATGTTTGAAACTCGTACTTTAACTTGAAAATTTCTAACTAAATTAAGGATTTTCCTCAATCTATTTAAAGATTTACGAAGTTAAGCACTTAGAGATGATGTTATAAGATTAATTTCAAAAGAAAATAGTTTGAAAATGTTGAAATTTTGGAAAGAAGGGAGGACAAAAAACGGGAGAAGAAAAAAAAATGAAAATGAGTTTTTGTCATTCCGGTAGAGAAAACGATGGGGTTATATAGAAATTGAAAATTTTCATTCAAGCTCACATCCTTTTAATTACACAAAACTCTTAACCCTTTTTCTTTTTTACATTTAGGTCCTTTAAATAAAAAATTAATTTATAATTTTCAAAAGATATTTCTTATAAAAATAAAATAACAATTTTTATATTTAATAAACATATATATATATATATATATATAGAAAATAAATAAATATAACATAGAATAAAATAAATTAGAATAATATAAAATATATTAAAAAAATACAAATCTAAGTGCAAAAGGACTAAACTTCCCCTAAGGTCCAAAGGACAGGTTTTACATTTCATCATTTGAAATTTTAAATTCTGATCCATGCCCTTTCTTCACTTCTTCAATAATCCTAATTAGATGTAAGTCCTCCTTTTGAGCTATTTTAATATTATCAAGTAAGGTAGGTTGGACTATTAAATGTGCCAATAGATTTTTTTGACCATATATTACTACCTAAATCCTTATCTTTTTCAAATCCTTCAAAATATATTTTTGAGTAATGATTAGACAAGCCATAGAAGTTGATGACTTTCCACTAAGCCCATAGGCTACGACATTCACCCTATTAAGGTAGTAATTAATGGAATAATATTAATTTTTAATCAATTCTAACCATTTATTTTGTCTCAAATTCAACTCCTTTTGAGTGAAAAGATATTTCAAACTCTTGTGTTCTGTAAAAATCTTGCAAAACTTCTCATATAGATAATGTCTCTAAATCTTAACAGTAAATACTATTACAGCTAGCTCCAAATCATGCATTGAATAATTTCTCTCATAAGTTTTCAACTGTCTAGAAGTATATGCAATCATCTTACCTTGTTGCATTAACATGACCACCTAAGCTTATTCTACATGTATCATTATATAGCACAAAACCCATAAGTTCTTGAAAAATCTTCTCGCATGCCTCATCCAAACAAATTCAACACTTTTCTTAGTCAAACTTGTCAAAGGTATTAAAATACTGGAAAAACCTTTACTGATATTAACCAGCTAGACCCAAGAAGCTCCTAACTTCAAAGACATTAGTAGGTTGTTTCTATTTTACAAGAACCCCTACTTTAGTAGGATCAACTGATATCCTATCTTGTGTTATCACATGTTTCAAAAATGCAACTTTATCTAACCGAAACTCACATTTCTTAGACTTTGTATACAACTTCTTTTCTTATAGTGTTTGAAAAATAATCCTTAAATGCTCATCATGCTCTTCTCCACTCTTCGAGTATACCAATATATCATTGATAAAGACAATGACAAATCAATCTAAATAATATTCATTAAATCCATAAAAATAGCTGAGACATTGATCAAACCAAACAACATTACTAAAAACTCATAATGTTCATATTAACTATTAAAGGCAGTCTTAGAAATATAGTTGTTCTTCATCCTCAACTGATGATATCTCGATCATAGGTTAATCTTAAAAAATACTGTTACACCTTGTAGCTGGTCAAATAGTTCATCTATTTGAGGAAAATGGGTACTTGTTGTCAATGATAACTTGATTTAATTGATGATAATCAATACATAATCTCATGGTATGATCATTTGTTTTGAAGAACAACACTAGAGTACCCCACGGTGAAATACTAGGATGAATGAATGCTTTATCTAATACTTCTCGCAAAGGCACCTATATTTCCCTTAACTTAAAATAGGATATTTGATATGGAGCTTTAGATATAGATGTGGTACCATGTACAACATCAATGGTAAACTCTATCTCTTTATTAATAGGTGGTCTTGGTAGATCTTTTAGAAATACATCACTAAACTTTTTCATTACAACTATATCTTCAAGACAAAATTCTCTAATGCTATCAACGATTACACAAGTCAAGCACTCACAATTTTTCATCAACATCTTTTTAACTTTCACTATGGAAGTCAAGGTATTATTATAATTTTGACTCCTTTTGAATCTAACTTCTATTTTTTCTGGTATATGAAACACAATCTCTTTTGTAATACAATCCATTGTAGCATGATAGGTAGCCATCCAACTCATCCCTAAAGTAACATCGAAATCATACATCTTTAAAAGTAATAAATCAAATAGAAAATCTTTACTACAAAGAGTAATCACACAAGATTTGTAAACATAGTCTAGTAATACATTATCACTCATAGGCGTGAAAATTGATGAATAATACTCTAATGGCTTAGTAGGCATGCTTATGTGTTGGGCAAATGCATAAGATATGAATGAATAAGTAGCACCCAAATCAAACAAAACTTTAGAATCTTTAAAGAATAAGGGCAATGTACCTAACACTACATCATTTGATGCTCTAACATCCTGTTTAGTTATGGCCAAGAAATGTCCCTAAACCTTTTGTTTCTTTATTTGCTCTTTATTTAACTAATTTATTATGCCAATACTATACTTCTTAAGATAATTTTTAATCATGTGCCCCTTCTCTTCACAACCAAAACATGCTTCCAATTTCAAGTAACATTTTCCATGTGCATCTTACCACAATGAGAACAAGGAGTTACATTCCGTTGAGGATTAGCCTAAAATCCCTTATAACCCCTTATTACCTCCAATAACCTGTCTTTAAGATTACCTACCATACTTGTTGGAACTCTCATTTCGAGACCCACCACAAAGGTTTTGCTTACTTCTTTTATCTTATGCCACTTGAGCTTTAACCAAGTTTCTCTTAATAATAATGGCTTTATCAAGCAAGTCAACATATACATTTAGTTTGAGAATAGATAGATGAGACTTGATCGATAGATGTAGCCCATCAAGGAAATATTTACATTTACTGCTCTTATTAACCACCAATGTGGGAGCAAATCGCTATAAAGCTATAACCTACTCCTCATACTCAGCCACAGATTATGTCAGCCTTAGAAAATCTACCTCTATATTATCTCAAACTTGATCTAATAATTATTTTTCTATAAAAGCTTTTACAAATATATCGCAAGTGATTGACCCTTCATTTGGCTGAGTCTTCAAAAGACAAGTTTTGGTATCCCACCAAAGATCTGCTTCACCCTGAAGTACAAATGATGCGAGCACAACCTTATGATTAGTGTCACACACTATAGCAGTAAAGATATTTTCCATTTGCTTCAACCATGCCTTAGCAACAAATGGATCGATAGTTTTCTAAAATATTAGTGGTTATAATTTCTTAAATCATTCTAGTGTTATCATAGCTCCAATCTCATTATTACTATATTGCCATTTTATATTCACATTTTGTGTAATACCCTTATCATGAATGAATTCCCTTATCAGTCTATCCTGTTGTTCCACCATCTTAGCCATTATATAAATTAGAGGATTGGTTTCTTAAGCCATTTCGAGAATAGTAAGATCATTAGTAGTTGGGAGATTTTCAAAGTTTGAAGCATTGTTTCTATTAGTTGGTCTATGTCCTATTTTGTCTAAATAAACACGTTGTATAATCTTATAAAAAAAATACCACATTATTATAAAATAACATTAGTTCTAGATAATGGCACAATGATGATTAATAATAATAATATATAAATAATAAATCACAATACTTAAGTATAATCAAACATATCAACATCAATCTTATTTTATTAATGCTAACTACTTTTAGGTTTAAGTCATTCTTAAAAAAGAAAAAATCATATGAAAATCAATCAAAATAAAATTGGAAGCAGCAATTAAAAGTTCCTAACCTCAGTTCTATATAGCATTTTATTCTTTAAATGTCGGATGTTCAAATGTTAAAATATGTTGTAGAAGTCATTCGTATTATCAGCTTCATAGATATTTTAACTTTTATATATTTTTAGTTTATTATTAATGAAAGAAAGTGTACTTTATTCATTAACATATGCTACTTCTTTTACTTTGTCATGCATTTAAGTAAAGTATGTTTATAAATTGTCTAATTAATTTATTTAATTATTAAATAATATTATTAAATTATTTCTTACATAGGTGATTTGAATAAGCAACAGTATCGCAAAATAGGCATATTAAATATTTCTGGTGAATATCATGAGATGATATTAATACGAATAATGATGAGAGGCATGTTATTAGAATATTGGTATGGATTAATAGTTAGAGAATTATTTTTCAAACATGACAAAATTATGATAGATCACATGGTAATGCACGTAATCAATGATTTATTGTGTAATTGTGCTAGTGTGTGATATAATCCTTTGACCTAAGATATTATAGTCGAATATGATGTGAATGCACAGGGTTCATATGGTATATAAGTACAAGACTAATCATGTCTTGTATATTAATGTCAATTTGATCAAGTGTTGTTTGCATTGGAAATGAATCATAGTTGAGATGAAATTTGTTGGCTTGATATAAATATAGAATTGAAGTATTTATTGATTTCGTCAGGATTCGAGTTCCTAAACGAATATTAATAAATATCTAAAAAGTAAATCTCTAGTCAGAGTAAATTAAATTTATATAAAAGAGTTCATGATGACGAGTTCATGATATATTCATTGATGATTTGTATTTATATCGGTTTAGAATTTTGATATTTTATAAACCCTTACTTGATTAGGATTGGATGATAAAAAGATATTACTCATATAGTATATATAACTTGGGTGGATTCAATGAAGTATTACTTCATTATGGTTTTTGGATGACACATTGTTAGATGTTAACTATGGTTGTTAAACTTTCAAAGTGTTCGAATCCAAAAAATTCAAAACTAGATCATAACTAATTCACAATGAACTTATATAATCATACTAATAATTCAATACATTGGGGGATGACCTAGAGAGAAAAAAATATTATGTATAGATGGCTAGTACCTTCCGAGATAATATAATCGTTGAAGACAAAAAATCTCTCTCTCTCTCTCTCTATATATATATAAATGTTATATATATATTTATGGTTCTTTAAAGTATTTAAAGAATTTACATAATTTTATAGTTTTATATAATTTAGTGTAAATTATGTTACATACTGATAATTAAGATTATTAAAGGACCTAAATGTAAATTTTTAAAAGTTGCGTTAATAATTGATAATTATTAGATAATTTGCCATTAAGCACTTGAATATATATTTAATTATTTATTTAATAGTTAAGTAAAGATAATTATACACAAGTATAAGGATTAAAGTGTAATAAATAATAATTATTGGATAATTATTATTTTGGCCTTATTTCACATTTATCTAGTAATTTACTTAATTATTAAGTTTACAATTACATTTAAGCATAAGAATTAAATAATACATAAAGATATTTATTGGATAAATACCTTAATTATTTAGTTCATTAATAATATATAAAGAGTTTAACATTACTATTTTAGGAGAAGAGATAAGAAAAAGAACTCTCTCTCTCCAAAAATTCAGCTGCCCCTCTTTCTCTTTTTGTATGGTGTAAATTGTATAGGTTTCATAAATTTTAAACTTTTCTTCATTAAATCTTCAAGCTAGTAAGGTAAGAAAATCTTCAAACTAGTAAGGTAAGAAACTTATCCATAACTATTACATATATATATATATATATATATATGTTAAATTTAAGCATGAGATGCTTATGTTGTTGGCAAAATTTATGAATTTATTGCATGTTTAAGCCATAATATCCTTTCATCAAAAAGAACAATTATTTTAACTAGAAATGATGCTAACTCTATAATTCTCTCCTCATCTGGAAATCTTTTCTTTTCATATCTTTTTTCTTCCATAACACATAAGACAACTAAAGGAATTCAAACTTTAATTCAGTAAGTTAACAAAATCTATAAATCTAATCTTTTATTAAAATATTTATAAATCTAATTTTTTATACGTATAAAGAATTAAAACCTTGCCTTATATTATTACTTAAAGTCTATAAAATCTCAAACTTTAACTTATATCATTACTAAATCTATAAAACCTCAAATCTTTGCTCTAATACTACAAAAAAAACATTCTAAATCCAACACACTTCGCACATGTTGAATTAGGGTGCTTAACTTTATATACATGTGTTAAACTTCACAATAATAATTATATATTAAAATACTTCATCATTAATAATAAATTATTCTCAAATCTCCTCAATGCCACAATAATCCAATCAAACTCAAAGTTCTAAAATAATATCCAAAACATATTACAATTTTTTATTTAGTATCAAAAAAACATAATTAATGAACAATTTATTATGCAAAAAGTAAATAACGAGGGGCAAATTGTCAACTCGACAAGTAATGCAATTCATAATATATACATGGATTATTCTTATTTTCGGATGCATAAAAAAATATTTGCAAGCTATTTAATTCAAAAAGTCGTCAACTTGGGTGCATAATAATTTCAAATAATTTTTTCAAAATGACCATAAGTTTGATACTTATAAATGTTAATAAGAGATCATGTTTAAATCATATTTCATAAAATTATAAAAGCAAAAACATATAAACATTTATTTTAGAAAACATATTCAATTACTCATTTCACATAGTATTACTTATACTCCCGATGATCCAGCCAATTAATAGAATCATAATCGTGGATACACTCAAAACATAATACCAGCTGGTTCAAATAAATAGATATATTAATTGTAGTCGATCCAAATTATAATTATAATAATAATACTATGGACATAGGAGTCAAAATATATATTTTTTTCAATTAGTCAATTAAGAATCATTTAATAACATAAGGCTTGTATTGATTTACTTATAAAGTATTCAATAAGACATGAAAATATGCAATTTATTACAATTCATAACATGTATTCATTTATCAAATAGTCAAACATTTCACAAGCATTTGAGTCAAGTAATTTATGTTATAAAATAGTTTCATAAACATAATGCAAAAATAGCCCAATAAATATCATGAATAGAATTACTTATCTTGAACTAAGTTAAAATCTTTTACTATCTTTAATAGTTTTTTGAAGGTTTTGAGCTTTCTTTAATAATGAACTATCTTATCAAAAATAGTTAACATAATGCATAGATAAATATAGCAAAACTTTGTTATGTTTAAACTATTTATGAATTATAAGCAAAACTACTAACAAATCTAGAATTTTAACTTCTAATCTACAACTCGAATAAAGCTAAAACTTTACATATTTTTTTAAGCATACCCAAAAATATCATATATAAAATTTTTATAATATTTTGGATCTAAACAAATTTTTAAAATAATAAATATTTTAAAAAAAGTAAGCTATTAGGATATTTCATAAATACACAAGGCTAAAATAGAAAATTCATAATATTTAAATACACTTTTAAAAATTCTCATATTTACAAAAAGAAAAAAAATAGTAAACATGTATACAAAAAATTATAAAAATTTTCTTAATCATTTGAGGCCTATTGATAACTAAAAATAATAAAAATTTTAAAAAATATAAACCTATCTAAAATATTTCATAATTAAGGTTCATTAAATTTAAAATTTATAAATATTTAAATAAGGTTCTAAAATTTACAAAATTTATAGAAAAAAATAGTAAAAGTGTGTACAAAATAAAATAAAAATTTTCTTAATTATTTGAGGTCTTTTTGGATCTCAAAATAATAAAAATTCTAAAAAATAAAATCATGCTAGAATTATCCTAAAATTGAGGTTTCCTTAAACTAAAATTCATAAACATTTAAATACAATTCTAAAAATTCCAAAATTTATGGACTAATCAATATATACAATTTTGTAATTTTTAAAGGCAATTTGATATTTCAAATAATTTATAATATACAATAAAAGTATAGTACACAAAAAATTTTAGATTTGGAAGCCTAACTTCAACATTTTGTATAAAATTAAATTTTCATCAAATTTAAGTTAAATAAAATGCTATGATCTCCTTAATTGGTGGAAATTCATATTTTGAATATTATAATAAGCAAACTTGTCAAAATTTTGGTTAAAATAATTTTATAGATAACATGATCAAAAAATAACATAAAGTCCTAATATGATCAATTCACTAATTCAATACCAATTAGACAAGAAATACTACTTTACAAATATTAATACCTAGAATTTTATTTAACCTAAACATACATGTGAAAAGAAAAGAAAAAATCTTAAATAAACTAAATCATATAATAATTCATAACATCAATATAAGAATTCTATTTAATCTAAACTTAAATAAATAATAACTAATATTAATGAAATTAAAATAAATAATAATTCATAACAATAATACAAGCAATTCTATTTAATCTAGATTAAAAAAAATAAAATAAAAATAATCTTAACAAACAATAATTCATAAAAAGATAACTAAAATCTTACTTGATCAGAAGTTTCTGCAATTTGTAAAACTTAAAGAAATTCTTTTGTTTTGTGCGTGGAGAATAGAATAGAAGGCAAAGAGAAAAGGAACGTGTTTATATTTTGCTTGAAAAGAAAAAGAAAAATAAAAATAAAAATAAACTAAATAAAAATAAAAATCTTAATTAATATGATTATACTTGATTTAAAAATAATGAAATAAAATAAAATAAAATAAAATAAATAAACATCTTTATTTAAAAATCAAAATTTATTCAAAAATACATTCACATCTTATTATTATCTATGTTTAAAAATTTAAACTAAAAAAGAAATTAATTTCAAACAATCTCTTAATCTAATTAAAGAATGGATATCACAATGATAGCTTGGGGGGATCAAAATGAAAGATTTTCAAACTTGTAATTTGGGGGACTAAAATGCAAGATTTTTAAGTTTCAAAAAGGAAACAAAACGCTAAGTTTAAACGTGGAAATTGTGTGCTCGATTTCCAGAAGATAAACAACAATCAACCGTATTCATGAAAACACAAATTTTTGAAAAAATTTTATTTTGGCTGTTGATTTGGCTAAAAATCAATGGTTTTTCGAACACTAAATCCCATAATAATAAAATTCCCAACATTCTCTTTTACCTGTAAAGTATTGAGAGAGAGCATTGTGTGGGAAGAAAATTGTTTGGACAAAGGGAATAGAGACAGAGTAACTGTAAAAAAAAGAAGAAAAGTTTATTTAATTTTTTGCAGTGAGTGTATTTTCTTCCAAATGTTATTTCTTTGGTCAGTTTGATAAAAAAAAAAAAAAATTTGATCATTTACATAAATATACTTATAAAAGTTTCATTTTGGGAAATTTTCATGTTTTTAAATGGAGGTATGCTCATTTTTTGTTGGAGAATAATATATATTATGTACTTTGTGGTTTTTTAAATTAATTTAAATATTTTTCATTAATAAAAAAATGCTTGAATATGGCTATTACGGGGTGTGTTTGACTTTTTAATTCCAAATAATTGGTATTCTGTTTTTTACAGTGCCTTGCATTTAAAATTCACGTATAAATTATGGCCATGGAAGGGCGATCATATCATATCAAATCAAGAGACAAATTTTCACTACTAATATAATGTCTACGGGCTGACACTTGAATTATATTGATTAACAAGTTCATTAGTGCCTTGATTAGATAACGCTTCACTAGATAATATCTCATATCATTTAACCTTCATAAAATAAAAAACCAAATTAACCAATATTAATTTTCAACTGGGACAAGATTCGTTTATTTTTTATTTCCAATTCCATTAATTCATGATAATTATGAAATAATTTATATATATATTTTTTATAATACTCTCTCGTATCCCTGATCAATAAAGTATGTATATGTTTATGCATTGGCTACGAATTTGTGACTTAAATACCCAGTTCACTGAAGCTTGGGGATCCTTATTTATATTACATGGTTAAGAAATCAAGTGGCGGGGGGATGATGTTGTAGGGAGGAATAGTTTGTCTTTGTGCATAACTGTAAATTGCAATAGGTTACACAATAGAATATGTATTACAGTTCTTATTGTTACATAAAACTTATATTTTACATCTTGATCTTGACGTTCTTCAATTATTTCTTAACAATTTCTAGATAACGGCAGCGGAGTCGTTGCTGTTACAATCCATATACAATCTTAATATTCTTGATAGAGAGCCAATTGTTTAATAATATGAAGGAAAACGTAATTTATATTCAGTTATGGCATGAATTTTCAAATTAGGTAAGCATTAAGTAATGCTTTGTTGTGGTAGAGAGTTTTAGAATTCTACCTAAGACTTACTCGATGTGGTAATATAAATACACCCCTTGGGTTGGTTTTTGTCTCTACAGCCTTTCTTTGCTTACAAATTAATCCAATTGACATGGCATGTCAATTAGTAAATGATACAATGATAGAAGAATGAGAAGTTCTTTATTGCATTGATGTCCCAAATCCTGATAGCCGCCAATGATATTAGCCAATCTACTGCATTACTCAAAATGGTATATATATTCATATCGTCCTGCCGTATTTACATCATTTGATACGCGGTTTATGTTGAATAGAGAATCTAACTTATTTTTGTTAAGAATTAAAAATTTGATATGATTATTAAATATATATATATAATATTAATAAGACAATCTTTTGTGCTTAGTTATATATCTATTATAGTCTTTATCTAATTGATAAACAAACAGATAAAGACCAAAATAGAGATACAACAAAGCGCACAGCATAAAATAGAAGAAGGAGAATTAATCGTACAAGATTAAAGCATTTCATAATTTTATCATTTAATATTTATATTATATTTGTATTGTGATAAAAAAAAATCAATTGAATTCAACCTGTTTAATAATTATGTCAAAAATTATTCTATAGTAAAAAAAAAAAAAAAAGAATAATAGTATAAGAATTTTGTGCACTTAGTTGTATGTCTATTTTAGTATTTATACGCTGATAAACAAAAAGATAAAGACTAAAATAGATATACAACTGAGCCCAAAAGATTCTTATTGTTAAATGGAAGAAGAAGAAGATTTTTATTATTAGATAAAATAAAAGAAAAGAAGAAGAAAAATAGTTGATGCAATGCAACATATACGGGAGGTTGGAATGGCGTACGAAATTGTGCTAAAGAATAAAAATGGAGGCATGTTCATTTTTTGTTGAAGAACAAGATTTATTATGGTGTTTTATAATTTTATAATTTTAATTTATAATATAAATAAATATTTTTTGTTTAAAAGAATGCTTGAATATAGCTATTACGTGTTATGTTTGACTTTTTAATTCTAGATAATTGGCCATCTGATCTTTAAAGTGCCTTGCATTTAAAATTCACGTATAAATTATGGTAATAGAAGGGCTATCATATCATATCATATCTATCAAATCGAGAGACCGATTATTTTCACTGCTGATATAACGAATGCCTACGGGATGAGTCTTGAATTAGATTGAATAACAAGTTTATTAGTGCCTTAATTAGATAACACTTCTCCAAATAATGTCTTATATCATTTAATCTATTACGTGTTTGACGTGATTACTTGCTTTTCTTGATTGATATTATGTACCACTTAGATAATATATATTACATTCCTTATACGTAGCATTCTTTCTGACTCTGGAAACCTTGGTGCATGTCCGGCTTTCCTTCCTATGGAACAGAATCTAGAATTGGCGGCTGACGAAGGTGAATTACTAGCTAATCCTAGTTTTAAGCTTCGGCTAGTAGGTCGCCTTACCTATTTGACCATTACACGTCCTGATATCACATTCTCTGTTAACATCTTAAGTCAGTTTATGCAACAACCACGAGAACCTCAGCCTTGCGTGTTCTTCGTTATTTGAAGAGTTCTTCTGGCCATGGTTTATTTTTTTTTCCTTCTACATGTGATTTTCAGGTTACAGCATTTTCAGATTCTGATTCGGCTATTTGTCCCATAACTAGACGCTCTACTACTGGCTTCATTTGCCTTGGTGATAATCCAATTTCATGGCTTACAAAAAAAGAGAGTGTTGTCTCTCGCTCTTTTGCTGAGCAGAATATCGTGCCATGGCTTCTACAACTTTTAAGCTTTCTTAACGACTTGGCAGTCCCATATCCTCGTCCTATGCGCCTATATTGTGATAATCAAGCTGCTCTTCACATTACCCGCAATCCAGTTTTCCATGAATGCACGAAACGCATTGAAATCGATTGGTACTTGATTCGTGAGAAGTATTATGCTGGTCTTGTCCTTCCTATCCACTTACCAGCTTCCTCTCAAGTGGCAGATATTTTTACCAAGGCACTTTGACTTGATTTGTTCCATTCCTTTGTTCGCAAGTTGGGCATTACAGTTCTCCGTGCTCCAGCTTGAGGGGGAGTATTACGTGATTTTTATGATTACTTGCTTTTCTTGATTGATATTGTGTACAACTTGGGCAATATCTATTATATTCCTTACACGTAGCATTCTTTCGCTCTATATATAAGTGTTATTCTTTCCAATGAGATATGAAAAGAAATTGGATGATTTGATTCTCTAAAATAGGTCCAACTTATCATGGTGACCTACCATCAATAATACGTCCTCTTCCTCCATACAACGGCCCAGCTCTACCACTACAGACAATATTCCCTCTCAAGACCAATCTTTTTCATCTCGACCTCGTCGTACTATTACTTGTCCTTCCCATCTCTGTGACTATGATTTCCCCACGCTTCCTTCTGAACCCGACGCGTTGTATCACGGGCTAAAAATTCTTGACCATTGTCTGTACGAACATGTCGAATGGTTTGATTAAATTTTGTTTTCACCATCGTAAAAAAAATTACGTAGACAAGACAATATATCAGATTTAAAATGCATTAAATATAGCCAAGTAACTTTAAAAAAATCATCAACCATAGTCAAAAAATAATGAGCACCTGTCATAGAAGCAGTCTTATATCCACCCCAAATATCACAATAAATCCTTTCAAAAGCAAAAGTGCTAGAATTCAAAACTGATGAAAAAGGAAGACGTGTTTGTTTTCCTCGCACACAAATATCACAAATGGAATCTTTATTTGGAGAAATAAATTTAGGAGTACTAGTATGTGACGGATGACTAAGCCTTTGATGCCAAATGCTGAATGATGGAGAAGATGAAGTGTGGAGAGCTGTAGCTTCTAAAGGCTGGAAGTAATATAACCCATCACGTTGTTCACCCACTCCAGTCAGTGTCTTCGTGTTGAGGTCTTGAAAAGCACAGAAATTAGGAAAAAAAAAAAGAAAAAAGACAGCATAATTAAAGGATTTTGTGAGCTGACTGATTGATAATAAGTTAAATTGAAAATGTGGAACTAAGATAACATGATGCAAACAAAAAGAAGAAGATAGTTGAAATTTACCAACATGATTTATGGGTATTGAATTAGCTGTTGGCAGCTTAAAAAAAGATGGATGAGCATAATTTTGTGAAGCATTCATGAAAGGGAGAGAGGACTTATAATGTGAAGCACCACTGTCGATGATCTAAGAATTAAAAGAACAAAAACGAGAGAAAGAAGGAAACGCGGTACCAGCAAAATTTTCAGATGCTGGCGTGAGAAGCGCTATAAGCTGTTGATGTTGCTCGGGCGTGAGACCAAGGAGTCCAGCGTTGGAATATGATGCAGTACTACCGGTGACAACGTTTGCAGCACAAGTGACAACATGAACTACCAGTGACAACTTGGCTCCAGCTTTGACACAAGCGATTTTTTTTTTCGCCCACATGTAGTTGATGAAATTGTTAGTGCATGGATAAACATCTTTGTTCATGATATGGACAATAAGAAGAAAAAAGCTATAATTACACACACACACACACACACACACACACATATATATATATATATATAAAGATGAGCTTTGTTTTTTCTGTATCGTCTAGTTTTTCATTGATAACGTACTAATATACATCTCATTTTCTTTCTCGGGATTCAAGCATTAAACATCACAATTCGCAATCAACTAGCGGCGGGAGAAAAAGTTAATGTAAGCATTATGAAAATGTTTTCATAATTAGGATCAATTAATGGAAATTGAATTAAAAAAATACACGAATTTCGTCCCAGTTCAACATTAATATTGTTTGGTTTTTATTTAATAAAGATTTTATTACATGGTTTTCGTGATTGCTTGCTTTTCTTGATTGATATTGTGTACAACTTAGGTAATAGATATTACATTCCTTATAGATAGCATTCTTTCATGAGAAAATATTAAGTGGGATTGTCCTACTATGTCCGTATTGCTGATGTGGTGGGATTATCTAATTAATAAAATGAGAGAAATATATTTATTAGTAGTAAATAAAAAAGATTAATAAAGAGTCCCACCATTCAATTAATATGGTGATTATTATGAGTCTGTGATTCATATTTTGATAAACTTAGAAAGTTCTTTTAAGTGTTGTAAAAATCTTTTGGTATTGTTATGTAGAAGAGGAACAAAGATTTTCCTCAGGAATAGAAGTTGTGTTAGTGGAAGGGTGTTGGACAACATCAAAGCAAGAGAATCTCATTGAAACAAGTTGAAGGGAGTTTGATGACATCAAAGCGAGAGATCATTAATTTTCTCTAGACATGACCTTGTAGATATAAGATTAAAAAATTTAAATCACATTAAAATTATTTGTCTTCTTTACTTTTTTTTTTTTGGGTTGTGTTGATTTAATTAATTAAATAAATTAAATAAAATTGATAATCACCTAATAAACGTAACTTTTATTATGCATGAACAGAATACTCTATTTAGGAAATAGAGTAATATTAAACAGAGAGTTTGATAATGTGAAGACTAATAATGTATTACAAACTAAACTTTTATTTGCTTGGTTTGTTGATAATGAGACAATTCTAGTTCTAGTTAAGATTGTCTTCTCTATTAAATAAAATTAGAGTAGAAAATACATTTTCTCTCTGTATACATAATATAAATCATAATTATTTTAATAAAAATAGAAAAATATGATTGTTTCCACCATTTTTTTTTTCTAGAGACTTGAAACAGACACCTCTCCTTTTATTGCTCCAAATTTCTTAGACGAGGAAGTCCTCATCAACTATAACATAAATCATAATTATTTTATAAAAATTAGAAAATAAGATTCTTGTTTCACTTTATTTTATTTATTTGCAAAACTGAAACAATTGTCTCTCATTTTGCTCCTCAAAGTTTCTTTGACACTGAAAGATTTGTTTTAGTGAATATTTATCAACTTTAATTAATTTAATTAATTAATTAAAAAGATATTTTTTAAAATAACTATTTTTGTTAATTGATTTATCAAATTAGACATTTTCATAATCTATTGACCAAATTAATCAAAAATGATAATTGTGGACAAAAATACCCATAGCCAAAACATAAACTTCTTTCTTTTCTCTCTTATCTCTTACATTGTTTGTCTCATGTTTGTTGATTTTGTTTGGTTTTGTTTTGGCATTGTTGTGTTTGGAAAAATGTTGTGTTTGATAAACTTGGGAGACCAAAAAAGATGCCAGAAGAGGTGATTAAGAAGCTGATGAAGCCAATTTCGGCCACCACTTGTGGTGACTGAAATTGGAAGAGGTGGTGACCGAAGTTGGACGAGTGGTGACCGAATTTGGTTCCGTAGGGGTGTATTTATAATATTTTGAAATATTTTGATAAATTTTGTAATTTACAAAAATATATAGAGACCTATTTGTCATATTTTAAATCTTTTTGTTAGTTTTTGCAAAGAAATTTTGAAATGTTTTGGATTCAAGTACTTTCTTACGTGCTCAAGAAACCTTTATTTTGCTCAACTTTTTCTTCAGCAGGTTCAACTAAATTTATTCACCTTGAATTCCAATTTCGGGTTTTCAATTTTGGTCACCGAAATTGTCTCCTTTTCTCTTCCAGTTTTTTCGAAGATCAAAGCAAAATCAACACACAATACTCCATGTTTCACCATGTTTTTCAGCAACATTACTCAAAAATAATAATTTAAGTCTACTTAAGATATGAACACCAACTTTAATCTTCTCAATTTATGCTAGAAATTAAATTACTGTGGTTGAAAATGAAGATGAAAAAAATGAGGGAGGAGAGAAAGAAAACTATAGTTATGATTTGGCTATGAGGGTATTTCTGTTCACAGCTATCATTTTTGATTTATTTGGTCAATGGATTATGAAGTAGGCTAGATTGATAAATCAATTAACGAGAGTGTTAATTTAAAAAATTTTCCTTAATTAAAATATCATCCCTTAAAACAAGTAAATAAAGAGGGCAAAAATTTTAATATAATTTAGATTTTCCAATTTTATATCCACAAGACCATATTTAATGAAAAATAATCCATTAAGAAATAAACAATTACAAACACCAATGAACTTATATCAAATAAATACTCCCTCTTATTATTATTGCTGTTGTATTGAATCCTTTTTAATGATCTTGTTTAGTGAGATCCTCTTACCTTGACACATCAAACTTTCTTTGACAAATTCAACAAGATCAGCTTACTTGATGTTGTTGAACTCCCTTTAACTAAGCAAAAGTCTTCACAATACTAAAAAGAGCACTCTTTAAGTTTAACAAAATAGAATTTATAAACTTATAATTTTTACCAAGTTGTTTTCACTTTAAAGCATAGAAGAAAACAAGAACAAGTTAGAAAATAAGAAGGAAAACAAAGATCACACAAGGTTCTCAATTTTGGCGCTCAAAAGTGGTGGTTGGACAACTAAAAATATTATATATTTATAGTGAAGCCCTAAACTTTGTTTAAATAATATTTTTGCTTATTATATCTAAAAGGAATAGATATTCTTAAATAGAAAGTACTCTCTTCTAAATAAACTCTTATTTTCAAATAATATTTTTTTCCTTTAAGTTGTAAAATTTATCACATAAGTTTTCTAGTTTTTCTAAAGTCCAACATTGTCTAATATAACTAGTAAACTTGAAATTCTTTTTTGTGATGACTAAAATTTGGATGAATAGTAAAATGCTAGATGAACAGTAAAAATACCTAGTTTGTTGCAATAAAAACATGAACAAAACTCTGTTTCTAGAATAATAGGAATTCATGTAATCTCCGTAAACCTTAACAATCTCCCTATTGGCATGCTTTTGGCAAAACATCTCCACACACATTTTTCAATTTGAAAATACACAACTCAAAAATAAAAGCAAACACAAGTATAGTGAACTAACGCTTTGTTCACAAATTAGCATATAATAATCCATAAAAGAAATTATAGAAACAAGAACAATGCCATATGATAATATGAATAACTTCCCTGGAGTAAATGCCAAAATATATCATCATAATACAAATCATTTGTAATGTAAAGCTACTATTCCTCTTTATACCACTCTCCTTGATTTATTACTCCCCCTTTTTACCAAAAAGAGCCAAAGTAATAACAATAAGCACAGAAGGAGAAATACATAACAACGAAGATAAGTAGAGAAAAACCAGGTATTAAGCGTGTAAAGTCTGAAATAAGGAACTACCAAATACACAGAAAAGGAGAATGCCATAAATCTATAAACCATATCTAGATAGTCAAAATAAAGTCTCATAGAAAATCCAAGGATGAAAATACCCAAAATGAAAAAATTTCAATAATCAACCATGCACAAGCAAGAATTCGGCATAAAAATTAACCAAGTGACAGACGAAAAGTCAATGTAGAAGCCAAGGTGAATATCATCCAAGAGAAGAAAAAACTACCTAAGAATGCAAATATAGCAACCAACCATCATTTTGAAATGTAAAACAAACTGACATGAATCACCTCACGAGAGATAAATTAATCTAATGATGACAAAAGAAGTGTCCAAGAGGTGCTAAAGAGGTTGGTGTTCAGTTCTTGAAGGAGCAAGGAAATTAAGATTCAGTAGCTACAAGTGGCAATGTAACATGCATTGAAATGTCATCAGCTGAGGTCTGTAATGTTGTAATTTTAGAATAGGTGCCGGCAGAATAAAAATAATAGAAGTTGAAAATGTAGAAGCTGTTGAAGCTTATTATGCACAAATTCTTGCCAAGCAAGATCAATAGTAGGAGCACTTAGAGGTGCAGAACCAATAGAAGTGCATTGTGGCTCCCATTAATATGGTACGGATGAGCAGTTTTGAAAAAGGTTTTTTGACGTTCGTAAATAGTGTGGAACAGTAAATAAGCTCCCAAATTCACCTATGGTGATCAATGCCCAACCAAGTTTCGATTTTCCTTTACATTTCAGCTTTTCGCATTTGAGAAGAAATAGCTAAAATTGAATGACACTATGAAGCTTATGTCGGAAAACTAGGAGGTAGCAAGATAGAGTCATGGATAATGGCTTGGGAAAAGTCGACATTTGATCATATATTTGCACCATTGTTTGTCAAAAGAAATAATAAAATTGAAGTCAGGTCAGAAATGAGCAAAAATCCCAATTTAAATTCAATCTAACAAGTTTTGATTAAACCCTTGCACATGAATTGCCTACTACTAAAGACCAAAAGTACTTCACGAACCTTGCAAAACAGTATGCGCGAAAAAGAGTTAAAAATTTATTTTAGCCCAAAAGTTTTCTAAACATTGCAATCTGGTCCATCAATGAAAGTTTTTCATAATCTATGATTTATGCACAAAGTTTTCAATTTCAAGTAGATCACCCATACAAAGAATATAGAATTATAGTATGGCCCAAATCTTAAAATTCAATCAATTAAGTCTAAAATTTACACAAAAATTAAACAAACAAAATTAAAAATTTGAACTTCACGAATAGAACGTTTCGTATCAATATGATTTTCCAAAATTTTACTCAATTCAAAATGCATGAATAATCAATAATAGAATTTAATACTTTGCACCATAACATCAAATAAACAAATATCTTAACATTAATTTGTTTGTGTATAAAAATTGACTCAAAATTCTTTCTTAATTTAATCGACTTTAATAATATGGGAAGAGTATAGAATGAGCAAATCCAACTAACCTTATTAGCTTGATCTCAAACTTATTTATTAAAACAATGCATATATGTTTTGTAGTGATGATTTTTTTTTCCTTGATATTCTTTATTTTTTTCGATTCATTCATTTTATTTTTCAACAATTAGTAGTTTTCACATTATCATTGAGGCAACTATTTTCTCATGATAGATCATCCTATACATGTTTGTGATACATAGGCTCAGATTACTCATAGATAGTTTCACACAATAATATAAGTAGTTATTTCTAATTATAAAGAATGTACAAAATTGAATATTTAAGATAATAATCTAGGTAAATAGTCATGATGCAAATTGGTATTTCTCTTAGAATTATATCAATCTCAAAAATAAAATATGAATTAAATAGTCATCATGAAAGTGGGAAAAAAATCAGCTCAAAATTTGTCTATTCTAAGTCATAGTACATAGCTTTCAAGCTCAAACAATGAAGTTCACACACTAAATTGAAAACTAAAACCATGCAAAACACCAATCTTCTCAACTAAGTTTAAGATGATGAAATTTGAGAATTACACGGAGCATACACCTAAAGCTTTTCTCAAAGAGAAAATATTAGCAAGTTCTTAGATTCTGTATGCTCTAAAGTGGCAATTTTACTTTCTACCAATGCTCTAATAAAATGATGTCAAATATCAACATGTTTTATTCTAGAATATTGCATAGAGTTCTTAAAAATATTTATTGCACTCAAATCATCATCATAAATAGTTAAGAGATCAAGTGTAATACTGTAATCTTTAAGCATTTGTTTCATCCCTAGCAATTATGTATAATAACTTTCTATTGTAAAATCATAGGGATGATTTTTCTTTACTTTGAAAGATGGTTCTCTTCTGGTTTGATATGAGATTTTGTGATTTGATTCGGATGAGTCACCAAATTGCACATTTGATTCAAATTTAGACTATATTTTATATTGTTCTACAGTTTTTGATTGTAACAGTATCTCCATATTCTGTTGCAACAAACTGGGGGCACACTTTTTTTCGACTTTTAGCTTCTTCTTTTCAGTCCGAATTTTAAATGTAATGGTAGGATAAATAGCTTTGTGTTTGGACTTTAGTTGTTTTTCAATTTGACAATGACCATAAGCTCCATATGTCTTTTTGTTGAGTTTTGGAATCCCACGAATAACACCTATATTCATAAACTTGATTATATTCTTATAATTTAAATTTTCAAGTTTTTGATGCCATATCTATATATATTATCAAAATCTGTTTTGTGAAAAGTGAGTCGATGTGTCAAAATTTGGCAATTGTTAAATGATTTAGGTCATTCTAAAACACAATTATCAAATTTATTGAACACTATTTTTTTTTTTTTTATGTAAATTTTACACAAAGATCATCATCACAAATTTTGCCTAATACTAATCAAATTCGCTTTGAGATTTTTAATAAAAATTTGGAAATCCTTCAATGTCAAGAGTTCCTTTTCCTAAAACTGATCCTATTGAACCATAACCAAAAGTAACTTGTTCTTTAGAATAAGTATGATAATCCACCAGGTTTTCATGGTTTCCCATTATATAATTAGAACATCCATTGTCAAAATATAAAGACTTAGTATCACAAGCTTTCAATGATGTATAAGCAACAAAAAAATTAATTTATGATTTTTTACCCACATTTTTCTAAGCTTAGGAGCATTATTAGATTTAGATTTCATGTTATTTTGCAAGAATTTCAGAAATAAAAAATATTTAGGCTGATGTAGCCTTTTAAATTGCAAAAATGGCAAGTGGGAACAAACTTCTTGTGCTTACCTTCGAAACCATAGAGTTGATGATCAGAAACCTTGTCCTTACTCATGCTGGACGGCCTACGATTGAGAGGTGAAGCTTTAATAAACATTGTTTTGGAGTATAATGATTTTTCACCAAGATATCCAAATCCTTGATGTCATACCGTGTTTTCCAAAGGTTAAAATATGGTTAAGTTTAGACATACTTGAGTTTAGCATCTTCAAGTACTTCATAGTATACTCAAGTCATATTCAACTTCATTAATCCTTTTATCTTTCACTGTGATGATGGTTTTCATTGTGTTCGTCATCCTCTTTGCTTTGGATTGTTCGTTCAAGAGGCTAGCAATTTGTTTTTCAAAGTTTTGTTGCGTTTGCACATATCTACCCACTTATTGAACATCAATTTGTAAGAAACTTGTATGGTATAAATGTCTAACTCATCATCTTCATCACTTTCATTAGAATTAGTTTCACCAAGACTAAGTTCTAAGTTTGTCTTCTTTTTTTTTTTTGGGTTTTGTTGCAATGAACATCAATTGATTTTGTGGTAATAGAATTGGGTTTTGACACTTTTTAATCTTTTTCAGAACGAGATTAAACATTAAAAGCAATGTAATTACTTACATTTTTTAAGTTTCCTACTCTAATTCATCATCACTCTGCGTAATATTTATAGACTTTGACTTCTTCTTAAGTGTGTGTGTACATTTAGCTTGAATATGTTCGAAACCATCACATTGCTATTTTCAAAAGGATTAACGGGAGACTTACCTTTTGAAAGAATTCTAAAAGTTTTCTTGTTTTTTTGTTCCATTCTTTTTAGAATTTCATTGAAATACTTGGTGAGAATGACGGTAGCTTCAGAATCATCAATGGCTGTTTCTTCTTCATCTTTGGCATCCTTTGTTTTGGCTGGGAATGCTAAACGTTTCTCCTTCTTTTGTTGCTTCAGATTCATCTCAAATGTGATTTGATGTTAAAGAGAAATTATTTAAGGTTTAACATAATTAATTGTTCGTTGAATGGGAGTTAAATGGTGTGGATTAAATAAATATCAAACGTAATTTGATTTTATCTACTTAAATTAAATTGTCCTTAATAGCAAATTATGTTGTAAATATCTTTGCAGTTAAACAAATTATAAATAAGAGAATTTTTAGAATAAATTTTAAGGAGTAAATAATCCCCCCTTAAAATTAATATATCTTAGAAGGATTATGTCCCTCCTGTAATGTAATAAAACCTTATAAATGACAATTATTTATAAAAATAAAAATAAATATAGGAAGAATACCAATCACACTATAAAATGTTTTTATGTGGTAAACTCCCATATTAGATAAAAACCACTTTTGTCAAGGACAAGAGAAAAATCTAATATATAAAAATAGTTACAATCACACTCTCTCGCTGGACTTCTTTCAAATCCAAAATCCTAATTACACACCTAAATCCTAATTACATACCAAATTTCAATAGATCTTATTATTTCTCTCACTACAACAAAGGAGTTCATATACCATTTGTGTTGCATTTGGTAAATGTAAATTGATCACATGCACTTTGACTGCAATGTATTAAAGAGTTGTAGAAAATCAATATCATTTACAATTGCAATAAGCCATTTGTTAATGATGAAGAAGCAAGTAGTTAAAATTTTCATTCAACACTTGTGTTTTATATTGTGAATAAAATTTTAAACTTTACCGTCTATCACGTGTAGTTGTGTGTTTTTGATATTCAAATATACTACCACGTGCTAATGTGCATTGTAGATTTTAACATACCATCACTTACAAATGTAAATGGTTAATATTTCATTTGAAATTTCCTTTACCACATTTTGCTTGTACGTTGTCAATATTTCATTTAAAATTGGTTTTAACCACATTTTGCTTGTAAGTGGTAAATGTGGTACCCAAAATTACGCTTGACAACATTGTTTGCCAGTAGTTGGTCATTGCAGTTTTTAGCAATATACAATACTCACCAAATTCATATTGTCAATGAAATTAAAATTTTCTATTTGTATGCAATGTAACAAATTAGCTACTTCATTTACTTAAAAATAACTTAATGATGTCAAGTACTAGTCTATCACTTGTACACAAAAAATGAGTATTGTTTATTTCACAAAAAATTTTATAGCTAAACTATAAAAAATGACAAAGCTAATACTCGAGTATTGTTTGTTTCACAGAAAATAGAGCAATCACAATTACATAAATCATTAAAGGAAGCTTATGTATTTTGAAGGTCATGCAGTAGATGTTTCTATAGCATCTTCAACTACTCGCAAATCACTAGTAGGTCAATATAAAGCAAAACCCTTGGAACTTGGAATTATCTTTTTCACCCAAACTTTCCAATGGTCTAGACCAAGAACCATATGATGGACAAGTGATTGAGGATCAACAGATGCAATTTTGGCTTCCACAATTACTTCATTTGCACCAATAGTAATTTATATCTGCCATTTTCAATGAAGTCGTCTTGGAAGGTGGTATCAAGCAACTACAACAGAACCAAACAAACCAAAAATAAAAATAATTTCACAAACAAACGTAAGAATAATTTGCAAATCTGTAAATTATTAGAACTATTAGTAATGAACTTAACGTAATGTTGGAGAAAAGAAGAATGCAATTTACTTATGCATCATGTATGTTCATATATATATATATATATATAAAGAAAAGAAAAATAAAAATATTTCCACCAACAAATATAAGAATAATTTGCAGGTGCTTGTTGGGAAAATTACTTGAGAAGACAATGGAACATCCTTTAAGACATTGGGATTTCCTTGTAAATTCTCATAATTTTCTTTGCACCACCAAATGATCAAAACACATTAGTTAGATTAACTATATTTATTATGTACTTAACTAATACCCATGAAAAACATGAAGTCACAATGTAGAAATAAAGCATACAGTCACAATCCAAATATACAGATAAGGAATACCTATTCATTGATTATATAAATATAACCTAATAAACATAGGTAAGTAAATATAATGTTGCTATTGTTTGTGAATAGCTTATAGTTTGAATAAATATAATCTTGTGCATGTTCTTGAATAGATTAACAAAGAAATCTTGAATTATATGCCATGCCAAATAAGTAACAGAAGCAGAATCTCACTCGGATAATAACAACCCAACTAAGCCTTTGTTTAATTGGGGACAAGCAATTCAATTGCAACAAAATTACTCAAGATTTGCTATAAGACCCTAATCCCATCATTTATTTATAGTTACATAAATCACACTAGAGATCTGCTACAAGATGCCACCGTGCACTCACTCACATCTCATATACTCTCTTTAAATAAAGATAAATAAAGAAACTTACCTGTATAATCTTTGTGAATTGCTACATTTGGACTATTTGTGTAATAGAGACTAAAGATTTGTCTAAGGAAGAGTATAAAATATATTATACAAAGTAAACATCAAAACTCGATTGCTACTTCTTTTCAATACTTGCGTACATGTTGGTAGAGTCAAAGTTTGGCAAATTTACTAAAATAATTTCTACACAGATTGAAGAATTGCACATAATATTAAACAAATTCCATGCATATCAGAGGCAGCTTTAGTTTATACTATTATAATATTGTGGAAGAGGTTAAAAACTCGTATTGAACTATAAAGTTTGCCACTGTAAGTAAACATCTCAAATTATTGAAGATAATATTAAAAAATCTAGCTTAATACCATTTCATAAATTGTCTTTGTTTTTCCCAGGTACGTGGAATTATTTCATACCCAAAGGCATACCATACTACCATCCATTAGAATTTGGCTATGGAATTTACGTCTGGATTTCCATCCTATATACTTCTGGATGAGAAAATTATCTTTATAATTGCTTGAAAAATTTTATACTTTCGTAACTAGGCAAGGCTTTTATTGCCCACCATTCATTATTTTCTTGTTTCTTCGTTGGGATGTTGTCCATCCGTTGTTTGTTCTCCAAATCATTCCCAAATGTTTATTCTTTCATTACCTAACAAAATCAAGCAAGAAATGTGTTAATTCTTTATAAAATCTCAAAAACTTAGTTAAACATCAAGTAAAATCTTTTAGTTCATGGATATAAAAATCACTTATCAGTGAATATTTACAACCACCTCAAAATTCTACACCTTTATGCTTCATTTTACTATTAATGATAACAATTTTAGATTTAAACTAGGTATGATTCTATTACTTCCAAATTTCCATGGCTTAGAATCTGAAAGTCCTTTCCTGCATCTTAAAGAATTTGAGGAAATTTGTGCTACTTTTAATAATCAAGCTTGTAGTGATGAAATTGTTAAGTTAAAATTGTTTCCTTATTCATTAAAACATAAAGCAAAAACTTGACTTAACTCTTTAAAACCTAGATCAATTGACACATGGCATGAAACACAGGCCAAATTTTTGAAAAAAAAATCTTACCAACACATGCTTTGAAAAAATAAATCCAAAATTTTTCTCAAAATCCAAATGAACCATATTTTCAATGTTGGAAAAAATTTATAGATTTGTTAAATTCTTGCCCACACCATGGTTTTGAAAAATGGCAAACCGTAAGTTTCTTTTATGAAGGTTTAACCCTTGAAACAAAGTAGTTTATGGAAACAATGTATAATGGTGAATTTTTAGACAAAAAACCTGAAGAAACTTTCAGAATTCTTAAACCACTTGACCAAAAATTCACAATCTTGGCATAGTATTAACTCATTAGAAAATTTAATTAGATCGAATTTTGCAAATGCTAATAAAGAAACTTATCACCTTAGTCAAAAAGATGATCTAAGTGCAATGATTGCTAGTTTGGCTAGAAAGGTTGAAGCCATGAAAATAAGGAAAGTGAAAAAAGTCAAATCTATGCTAAAGAAATTTATAGTATTTGTGAAATGATAGAGCACTCATCAAATGAATGTCCAAATATTTTTGCCCCTAAGAAAGTTTTTCATGAACAAGCAAATGCCATGAATTATTTTGAAAAGCCTTTTCCATCTTTGTATTCAGAGACTTACAAATCTTGGATAGGGAAATCATCTAAATTTTAGCTAGAGAAACAATGTCAATGCACATCCAATACCTTCATAAGGTACGTCAAAATTTTCCCATTATGCACCATCACATTCAAAGAATCTTGAGGAGACATTGCAAGCATTCATGCAAAGCCAGGCAAACATCAACAACTAAACTTCACAAGCCATCAATGAGATCATAAACACACTTTTAACTTTAATTGCATCTTTGCACACTCAAGAAAAGGTAATTTTCTTACTGTACTTCAACCTAATCTTTGTAATCAATATCATATTTCTAGTTTAATTGAAAGTCAACCTGAAAATGCCCATTTCATTACAACTTTTCAAAATAGAAAAGTGATCTACAAAACCATTCTTTCTAAGGATCAAGTGTGTAATGAATGTCTAAAGTTGAAAACTAATGATAAGGATAATGGTAAAGATAATGAAATTGATTTTTTTGTTGTTAATAGATACCCATTTCCTACTCCTTTTTCTCAAAGATTGCAGTCAATTCAAAATTTAAATAAAAATTCTGAAATCTTTGAATTTTTGAAGCAAGTAAAAGATAACAATCCATTGCTGGATGAAATTAAGTAAACTCCATTTGATGCCAAATTTTTGAACGATTTATATACTGTTAAAATAAAGTATATTATTGACAAAAAGGCTTTTTGGGTGGAAAATGTAAGTTTAATTATTCCACACAATACTCCACTTAAGTATACAGATGTTGGCTGAGTTTGTTTACAAAGACTAATATATACTTTATTTTTTTTGTTTCTTTGTTTATTTTCTAGTGTGCTGATTATTCTTTGTTTTTCTTTTATGCCTTTTTTTTTTGTTTGTTTTTAGTTGCTTTCTTGATCAAGTGGCGGATAACGATATTCCACGGCTCTTCAAGTTGGTTCTCTTAGTTGCCCACAAAATTGGTCTCTTCTTCTTCACTCTTTCTCTTTCTTTTCACTTCTTTTTACAATGGATGTGATACTTTCTAATTTGCAAAAGTATTTTCGTTCGTTTACTAAAAAATGTTTTAATAAAAATTTACTAAGCCAGGTGTGAAACATTAAGAATGCTCATGCACAAAGGCATCCTTGAATATGTGCGTTAGATAATTGAAGCAAAGGCCTGATTAGAAGGTGAATTATCTTTGGGATCATCATACTTGACCGTATACATAGTACATAACACTTGAATCAAATTATAAGATTTATTTTCAAATGCACATGCTGATCACCCAGCTGAAAAATTATCCACTTCCATTGAAAATTACTTACATTTAGACCCTAGAACACTTGAGGTGATACAAGGTGCTTTATAGAACAAAAGACTTAAATTATCAACAAATTAAAATATATTAAAACTTGTTGACTCTAAATCAATAAATCTCTCACAATTCAATAACATAAAGCCATAATCACAAGCAAATTCTAAAGTAATAAGTAAAAATAAATTAGAGAGATAGAAACTTGTAATGAAGGAAAACTTTATGAAGAATCTCTTCATAAGATAAAAACTCTCTAAGTTGATCCCAAGGGCCACTAAAATAATCTGCTAGTAGAGAAGAACTTATAAATGGTGATTTCTGATAAGAACTCTTGTAACCTAATGTTAAGTGACCGCTTTGAGCAATCTTGTTCATCAAAACTTTGAAATCTTCTTTTCTTAATGATATCCTTAAATAACACATTTAAAAGACTAAAATCTTTGACCAACAATACTTTAAAAAACTTTGTAAGCTTCATAATAGGATTTGTAGAGAGAGAAAGTTTGAAAATCTCTTAAAAATAAATCTCAGTTACAAGAATGTAATTTATATTTTTTCTTAAAAAAAAAATAGGTAATGCTTTCAATAAATATATAAAATGAAATTTCTACTCATGAAGCTCAAAAATTCCTAAAAATGGTGTTAAAACACGACTTAGAGTACTTATATTTATGCATGAGTGCTTGAGCAAAGGTCAAGTGTAGCTCAAGTAGATTTTTCAAATAACATAGATGCTCAAGCTGAGGTCGAGTGCTAAAGTACTATTTGGGGTACTGTTTATCATTGTTTATGACATTGTTCACCTTGTTTGAGTAGATATCAAGCGAAGGTCAATCCCCACATTTTTGTCCCTCGACTGTTTACATACTATTCATAGGGGATAGTTCACGTGTACCATTAATGAGAAATGTTCACATGTCACTGTTTACAATACTGTTTACTTCGTTTGAGCGAACATCAAGCATAGGTTGAGCGGCACAATCCAGACTTTTGGTATTGTTATTTATTGTTATAAACAATATTGTTTATACAACATTGTTTATCTAAACTATTCATTAATCACTATTTATCAAACCAAGTTATTTCGACACAAAATAAGCCAATATCAAATATGAACTTAACACCTATGTTTTGCTTTTTTAGGATTCTTAGCTATTAACATAAACTCTATCAAATACCTTGCATAATTGGTAGATCAAGACTAGTATGCAAAAATGTGAATTGCTAGTAGTGACACATCATCTTCCATGGCAATCTAACGGCATATCATAAGGATGCCCTTTTTTTTATCTATCTTAGATAAAATTATTGTATACTATTAAGATAAGAGATACACTACCAAAATACTATTAGTATCTTTATTTATTGATTTAGAGCCATTCGCTAAACTGGCTCCATTATCTTTTCAAAAATTCCTTTTAAGGTGTTTTGGTTGTGCACACCAGTAACAAATTCTTTCCTTTTTGAAGTTTATTTTCTTCCAATTACTAGTTGCCAATAGAGAATCCTTAAAAGCTTTGTTGCCACCACTCATAAATTTTTGTTCTTCAGAGATTGATGCATTAGTAATTTCTTTAAAATTCTCATTTTCCTTTCTATACATCAAATTAGACAACACGTGTTTATAAGAAGGTGAGAGAGACCAAAGAAACCTCAATGTCTTGTCCTCCTCTTTATTTTTTATTTGAATATCTTCTAATTTAGACACGATAACATTGAGAACACTAAGATGATAGAAATTTTTGTACCTTCAACCATTTGCAGAGTATGGAATTGTTCTTTTAAATACAATCGATACTTTTTATTTGATACAAATTCTCCAACATTTGCTAATGTTCTTTTGTTGTAGGAATGTTTCTAACATTTGCTAGAATGTTTTTGACCAGGCATAGTCTTATTGCACTAGTTGCTCTTAACTCTTAACTTTTTCTAATCTTTATCGCTCATACTAGATTTTTCAAAATCATTGCCAAGAACAAGAGTTGGCTTGTCCTTCACCCAGATTGGATTAATATATCCTTGACTTGTATGTGCCACAAGCAAAAATTGATTTTCACATTGAATCTTTCCACATCAAACTTTCTTCAATTTTAATATTTACTTGATGATATATTTGTTTCACTTTAGAACTCAGAGCTCTAATACTACTTGATCGGAATTTTAAATCCCTCCCAAGATCCTCTGGAACAAACATATCAACCAAATAAAAATAAGAATAAATATGGGAATAATACCAATCACATTAAAAAATGTTTTTACATGGAAATCTCTTATACCATCACCTATATCTCGTGTGAAAAACTCCTAGACAATCACCTAGGTTTTTCACCTATATATATTGAATAGTAATATATTTCTATTATATTTACTTGTACAAATCAAATTCTATCTTGAATAAGTAAAATTCTATAAGAAAATTACTTAATCTTTAAAATAAGAATATACTAGGAAACCTCCTAGGAATATAAATTCTTGTTGAAAAATAAGTCGTATTTTTAATAACAACAAAATATTTGTATATAAGATACTTCAACTAAAGCCAACTCTTAACTTATACCTAAGCTAGAACAATTGCTTATTAGAATAAAATATGTATTGTATTCAAACTTAACCAAAACAAGTTTTGCATAAGTAATATGTAAGATGCATATAACAAAAAGAAAGCACATTGTAAAAAGTTTATTTTATGGACTATCAGTTGCCATTCCTCTCAGAATCAATTGGTGTTAAGAGAGAACAACTTAATGATATTTGACATGACATCTGTAAGGTTTGTGGAACTCCACAGAAGAGCAACAGTCATTAATAGAGAACGATATTGTGAAACTCCAAGAAACCTGCCTTTACGATGACACTCCCATGACTTGAACCCATGACATCTTAGTTCTGATATCACTGGACAAACTATAGGTTGTTATTCCTACCCAAACCAATTGTTGTTAAAATAGCAAAACTCAAGCTTTTTATGGCATTTGATATCGTAACAAGCAGAGTCTATGGAATAAAATTAGTTTTAGGAGAAATGACAACTCATGGTCCGTCAATTATCATTTGCAAAAGATAATTGTCAAGGGGTTAACTTCTAGTTCAATAAGTAAACTATACAAGTTTCTGTCAATCTGAATAAAATACTAATTTATCAGAATACTTAATACTTTCATAATAGAGAATAACTTGTTAGAAGTTTAAAAGCATTTGCTAATAAAGCATCCAAATATATTTATCAAAAGGGTCTAGTCAAGAAGTCTCACCTACACCCGCAGTGACCAGTGATCATAATTATATATTATTTCCTATTTATTTTGGTGACTTGTTCCAGAGCAAAATGTGGCCTATCATATTTGCATAGTGTAATAGTACATAATTTCATTAGTTAGAGTCACCAGTTCATATCGGTGACCCAGCCATGACAAAATGTATTAAAACTACCGATATTGAGCCAAAATATTTTTTCTTGTCCGTTGTTTCTAATCAAACAATTTTGCATTGACTAATAATTAAAATAAGAGCATTTGACATATCAATTGAAATTAATCATTTAAAACAATAAATATTTATAGAATATTTTATGAATCAAAAATAACTTGTTACAAGGCTTTTATAGAAAAACTTAAAGAAAATCATGTATGATTTACTTACCTTATCCCAAGCAAAGTTAACTTATCAGTAGTAATCAGTTATGATACAGGCACGTCCTATGATTAAGAAATGAAAAAGTTGCTAGTTTAATATATTCATACCTCTGTCTTAAACAATTTCCACTTTGTTTTGCAAAAATGGACACAAACATTTTACAGTAGCTGACTAGCAAAACAAACACCAAAATTCATAAACTTTATGTTAAAAGAAAGTTTATTATGTCCATTAAGTGTCCTTAAAATTTTGTAATTTTATACAAATAATTTCTGAAGTTGTGAATTTCTAAACATCTCAAGGTAGGAACTGAAAAATCAACATTTTAGGATCAAGAATAGAAAACTTTTAAATTCAGATATCCCTAATAAACTCCAAAAATTCTCAACTTAATACCATATAGTTCCATATGTCTACTTACCATCTACCAAAGTTCAGAATGTTATTTCCTTTATATTCAAAGTTAATAAGTTTTAAGCCTACCGTCATCATTTCTATTTTATCCCTACCCTAGAAGATAATCCGAATTTAACTAACATTTTGATGCCCATAAAACCATGAAAAATTATAAAAAATTGCAGAAACACTTACTCATATGTCAATTAAAACGCTTCCAAATTTAATCATTTTCCTCACATTACACAGAAATGTATGAATTTAATATTATGTCAGGGTTATTTTTAGTAATAACCTAAACAAATCAAGTCCCCTTACCTTGTTCTCCATTCTTGTGTACTCTTCATCTTTCTGTTTTTCTTCACTTCTTGTGTGCTTTTGTTTTGTTTTCAATTAAATATCCCAAAAGAATGAAAAAAGGTCTTATGCTTGTTTATATCAGAAAGGCACCGAATGTAATAAGCACACAAGTGATATGCGTCAAGTATTTAACTATTACTGAAGTGCTTAAACCATATGTCTTGTCTTCCATTGTTACCAAATTAATTAAAATGTGTCAAACAAATCGAAATTATTACACGTGTTATGCAACAGCCATCTCAGGCTTGATATTCTTACAATAAATCTTGCATACAATATTACTAAATTATAAAACAACATGACAAACATTATTAAATAAACGGCTTTAGGTGAATATAAATGGCTTTGGACAAAATAAACTTTCTATGTACAACATTTAATATTAAAATAAAATTAACAAAAAAAAAAAAACTTTAGTTGTTACACCTCCCTTATGCTTACTATTCGTAATGCATTGATGAAGGAATTAATGTCCGGCAAAAACAGGGTCAGCTGTTAGCTTTTCAGGTTTTGTGTTTTACCAAAACTTCTATCAAATTTTACTCTGTGTTTTATATCTTATAATTGAATTTGTGGATGTAACTATGGTACAATTGCGGTGCATTATAAATATTTATGTAAAATTTTAGTTTATTTATATAATTAAATATATATATATATATATATTTTTGGGAATATGTCCAGAACACTCCTAATTTGTGTCTCAATACCTAAAGATTTCTCTATCTTTTTAGAAATATTCAAGTTCCCGCTCGTTATCTCTTGTTAATGTTAAAAATTACTTTTTGAATACATTTACTAAAATAACCTTGAATTATGTAATGTGTCAAAGTATTCTCTCCCTTAATTTTTCTTCTTCCTTATTTGGATAAATTAAATATAAATAAAAAATTATCTCCCATCTTTATCACTATCCATTTCTGCTCTCTCCATAATCTCATATTTATCCATATTTCTTTATTCTCTCTCTTTATTTTCAACAACAAAATCATCATCTTCTAAGCGTCTATCTCATTAAAAAAATAAAAATAAAAAGGGAAAGAATCAATGTTCTTAAAGGTATTTGTAACAACTCTTAAGAACATGGATCGCTTTTTATGTGATTTATCTAAATTGGTTGGGAAAGCAATGAAAAACATTGAAAATTAACTAATCATTTTGTTATTACATTAAATATTAATAAGAAATTGGGTTTTTATTTTTTAACTTTAAAAATTTAAATTTCAAATATTTTTGTTTTTAAATATTAATTCCTTAAAATTTAATCATAATTAAACACTAATTGTTTAATTTTTAGTTAAACAATTTATCTAAAGACATTTAAACTTACAAAAATAATTTGACAACTTATATTATTCAAGATATTTTAATGAATGCATTAAAAAAAATAACTTTTAACATTAACAAGAAAGGGGTAGTGGAATATTGCTAAAAAATTAGGGAAAAGTCAAATGGTATCGGGCATATTCCTTTTTCTTTTAATATATAATGTTCACACAAAAATGATTTAATTTATTAGGTTATCACACACACACACACACACATATATATTTAATAGACTAAGGGCAGGAATAATATGTACAAATTGGTAATGATACAATATAAAAGGTCACATCGCAAAGAATTTAAAAAAAAAATCATAATTACATTATATATAAATATCAAAAACAATAAATCCTTGTGTAATATTCTTGATAAATTACAATCTCAGAACTTTTGATTCAAACTTTGAGCCAATGAAGCGCAATTTAATTTATAGCAATATCATTTGGTAAGGTTGGGTACGGTAACCGCACATAAAAACCAAACGAATGATTTGCTTCGTTTTCTTGATTTCAAATATTTTCTCGTAATCCCTATAACTAATGGTAAAATAATCAAATTAAATAAACATAAAGCAATATTTTAAAATTTTCTTAACAAATTCAAAAATATGATTATCGTAAAATAAATATATTATTGCTAAAATATAATAAGACATATATTATTGCTTTTAAGCATTTGAATGTGGTGAAGGGGCAATTTGAAATTAGTGTTGGAATAATCATAGTTCAACCATTCTAAATTCAAGACTTGGAAAGTTTTGAATTGTTTTGAAAGATAGAGAATAATTCAAAACTTAAATTAACGTTTTGATGATATCACCAAGAAAAGTCGTGGAGCAGCATTCAAACTTATATTATGATTTTTAAAGGATTAAGATCGGAGCTCTTTTTCTTGTGCATAAAGTTTAAATTATTAAATTAATACCCTTTAAATAGTTGTGATTGGATAAATAAATGCAAGAGAAAAAGTAGGAATGTAGGTGAAGTCAATAGTTAGTGCGTAAAAACATCTAAAATATTTGTTGTTATTAACTAGTTTGCCACAAGTAGGATATTATTGAAAATATATTTTTTATGGTAAATTTTTAAATATTTAACAACATTTAAAAAAAAAATAGTATTGCAATTATCTTAGATACATGGTACAATATAATGTTTGAGATTATGTATAATTAAAATGTAGGACTACCATATAGTAAATTGTACCATAAAATTTTACGATATGAGCTTAACCTAGGTATTTGTTAAATATGAATACATCTGAATTTGATTAAAGCTTGAATAGGTCTAGTTGATATATATTAATTTTCTTTTGTTAAGGTATGATTATAAATATTAATCTTTTTTTTTTAATAACGTAAAATTAGATAAAATTATCACCTTGATATTTATTTTAAAAATATTTATAAATATGTAAATTAAACTGTTTGAATTCTATGTTGCCACGTATCATACATTTTCAAAAGAGAAAATAACTTATATCGACTATGTGACAATAATATCACATTAAAACATATTTTGTATCCCTAGAATTATTGTTAAAAAAAAAATGATTTGCTAATTTAATTTGTAAAATAAAGCAAAAAAAAAAAAAAATTAGGTAAGAGTAGTTATTAGGTTCTTCTTGTTATATTATGATATATTATATTTATGTCATATCAAATAGAGGTCAACCTTAACACGACTCATTTAATAATCATGCCAAAAATTAAAATTTTTTACCTCAATATGATTATTAAATAGTTAAACATGTTGTAATTGCATCACCCATTTAACATAATATTTTTGTATATGGTAATATATTTTTATAATATTTGTGGTACTATCTACTTAAATTTTAACCAATTTTATTTTAGATATAACTAAATACCTTTTAAAATATTTTAAAAAATAAAAAATATTAAATTAATTTATTAAATTATAAATGAATTAACATAATATTATTCTTTTTAAATAATTAGTTGTGTTATAAACGAGTTTATATGTTAAGAACTTTAAACTCAAACTCAGTACCACTGTTAATCATGTTACCTATTTAGTAATGATATCACTTTATAATAACTCTAATTTATAAATTTCTTGTTAGATTCATGTTAGTTTAACGAATTGTACCAGAAATTACCATCTTTAATTTTACGTTAATAATGCATCAAGTTATATATTTATCATATTTTTCTTCATGTAATCTTATAAGCCAATCTAGAATCGATAATTATTCCGTTGTTCTAAATTTGTAACTTGTAGGTTACACTGTTCATTACAAAATTAAAATATTCCTGTTGAATAATTTCACAGGGTAGGAATGAATGAATGAGTGAATTTAATATGGATATTCTTGATAGATAAAATTACGTAACCATCAAAACATTCTTTCATATAAATAAGAATTTGTAAATTTTATTTTTCTATTTAAACATAAATATCTTAAAATCATAATTAGATACAAAAAATACAAATAAATAAATAACTTAAATTAAATGAAGATTTGACAATAAATAATTAAGACTTCAACCTAAAAAGCAAATAAACCCTTCTTCTTTCTATTCTATCCTATCAAACCCAGAAATACACCAACACAATTTAATCAAGTTAAATTCAATTTG
>CP135539.1:1201154-1228768 GCA_032402905.1 Khaya senegalensis | reverse complement strand
GGTGGTTATACAAGTTTGTGAAAAGAAGAAGGGAAATCAAGCTCCAGCAAAAATTCTTCAAAAGAAATGGTGGTTTACTGTTCCAACAAGAGTTATCTTCGACTAAAGGCAATGTTGACAGAACAAAATTGTTGACTTCAAAAGAGTTGGAAAAGGCCACAGACAACTACAACGCTAACAGAATCGTTGGTAAAGGAGGACAGGGCACTGTTTACAAAGGGATGTTGGCGGACGGGAGAATTGTTGCCGTTAAAATATCCAAAATAGTTGATGAGAGTAAAGTTGAGGAATTCATCAATGAGGTAGTAATTCTGTCCCAAATTAACCACAGAAATGTGGTTAAGCTACTGGGATGTTGCTTGGAGACGGAAGTTCCTCTTCTTGTCTATGAATTCATTCCCAATGGAACTCTGTTTCAGTACTTACACGAGCAAACAGAGGAGTTTCCAATCACATGGGAAATGCGTATGCGCATTGCTGTTGATGTTTCGGGTGCTTTATCCTATTTACATTCAGCAGCTTCAATACCCATTTATCATCGAGACATCAAGTCTGCAAATATACTTTTGGATGATAAATATCGAGCCAAAGTTTCAGATTTCGGGACTTCAAGATCTATGACAGTTGATCAAACCCATTTGACTACTCAAGTTCAAGGGACCTTTGGATACTTAGATCCTGAGTATTTCCGATCAAGTCATTTTACAGAGAAAAGTGATGTTTATAGCTTTGGAGTAGTTCTTGCTGAGCTTTTGACAGGACAAAAACCCATTCGTTCCACCAACTCAGAAGGCGATGCAAGTTTAGCAGCATATTTTCTATGTGCAATGAAAGAGGACCGTTTGTTTGAGGTGCTTGATACTCGAGTTATCAAGGAAGGAGGTAAAGAAGAGATTACAATGTTTGCTAGACTTGCAAAGAGATGCTTGAATCTAAATGGGAAGAAGAGACCTACAATGAAAGAAGTAGCAACTGAATTAATGGGAATTCGAGCATCAAGTAACCAGGTTTCCATTTTACCACCGAATATTGAAGAGATGACTGATTATGAAGATGGTCATATAGTTGGAAATAATTTGGAAACTGGTTCATCTTCCACTGGAACTGGATCAATTTTCAGTACTGATATGGTTACAACCATTTCCTTGGATGCAGACCCTTTGATTTCAAATAGGTGCAGATACTAGAGAAGAGTGCCTTTTACACGTACCAATTTAATGTATGGACTTGGATGTACACTTTTTTAAAAATTTCCTTTATTTCGATTTGTAGTATTCTGTTGTGTAATAATTCTCGATTTCCTAGGAAATCATGTTTGTATAAGAGGGCTATATACATTAGCTTTTATCGTTCAACTATATCATTAATAAAATTTTCTCCTGATTCTCAGAAAGTTTATGCTCCTTCACACCAGTTGAGAAAAGTAGTATTTTGTTAAAAATATTTTTAACAATAATATATACTTTTAAGTAATATTTCAAATTTTATTATTTTAAACAATTTTTTATTTATCAATTCAATGATAACATATGATAAACAAGGTTCAAACTTTATCCTTGATGCTAGGTCTAAAATCGGACAAAATTTTGGACGATCCCATCAAGATCCAGAATAAAAGTTATCGACTTCCGGATATCAAGATATGATACTATCAGAATTAACAAAAGTAAATCAAGATAGATGGATATATCTTACAGATAAATGGGAAGGATAATTACTTGAAAAATGTATCAAATACATGCAAGTTACAGAACTCAAGAAAACCCAAAGATTATTTTGTGAAAGTACTTTAGGAATAAAATAAAAAACTATATAAAAACATAAGAATATTAGATTTTACAACTATAATTAAAAGACTTTTGTTAGGAAAATATAGTTTACGGAAAGAAAATACTGCACAATAATTTAAAGCATGCATTAAAAAAATTAATACACTTAAAAATTTTTTATTTAAAAGAAAAATGATAATACGTATGATAATAACTATAAAATTCTCAATAAAGATGATCTAATTAATAAATTAGGATTTTGGCAAGTAAGACTTCGTAATGACTCTGTTGAATAGACAACATTTAGTTGTTTAGAAGGACATCATGGATGGCTTATTATGCTATTTGGATTTTTTTTTAAAAAGCACTATTTGTCTTTAAAAAATGGACAAAATTTTTAATAAATATGCAAAAATAAAATCAAACATACAAAACAACTAGGAATAATATTTAACGATTTTTAACAATAAAATTGTTATTAATAAAAAAAAAGAGTTTATTGAGTTTATATAAAGAATAAATTAAATTTTTGGGATTAACAGCAAACCAAGTAAAAGTTACATTGCAAGATCATGTTAGTAAAAAGATACAAAGATTTCCGGATAAAATAAAAGATAGAAAAGAATTACAAAAGTTTTTAGGACTATCAAATTATGTTAGAAAACTTATATCAAACCTCAGTAATCTTGGAAGGCCTCTACACAGTATATAAGCAATAATGGTCAAAAATACTTTAACACTGAAGATATAAAATTAATTAAGACTATTAAAGAATTAGTAACTAACTTACCTGAATTAACTTTACCTATTGAAAACTATTATAAAATAATACAAACCAATGCTAGTCATATTGAATAGGGGGGAATATTGTTACAGAAACCTCAATAAGAAAGCCCAACAGAATTAAAAGAAATTTTTCTATACACTCGGGTAGTTTCAATTAAAATTATAATATTAGTAGCAATAGTTATGTATTTACTCAGCTTAACTCATTTAGTCACAACAGTAACGCATTTACTCAAGTATAAAGCATCTATTGGCTTTAATAAAAGAATTTTCTGTTGGACCACACCATGTAGTAGAGAAAAGAAGAATCTACTTTAAATTTAGGCCAATAAATGATTGAAATGAATTAACAACAAAACAAACATGTATATTTGATAATCTATGAAAGTTTAAGAATTCTTAAAAAATAATAATAAACTGTTAATAACAACATTAAACGCATTAGCATATTCATTTAGTATATTTAATAAAAGAATTTCCCATAACTATTTTAAATTTAAGAAAGTGTGTGGATATTTGATTAATTCATTTGACTCCTCACTTCCACCACACATACAATGGCCCTCTCATCTTTGTTAGTCTTAGTTCGTTAGCTAAATTTCCACACTTTTTTTTTTTTTTGCCGATAATTGTAATGCTATTGTCATCAGTGACAAAGGGTTGCAGAATTTTGGTATATGACTAGTCAACACAAATTATAACTATTTTAGAAAGAGCACTATCTATTATATCTCCAGCGATATAAGTTGTATTTCTATATTTTTGTTTGTTTAAATTGAATTTGTTAATCATATTTTTGTCTTGACACAGAAACACAAATCGTCAACGTCAGCGTAGAGAAAAAAAGAGAGAGACGACGACTACAAAGACTAAAAACGGTACATGCATTGAACCCGTTCTTCCAGCTCCATATGTGGATTTGCATGGTCCACTTAATTGCAAGAAAAGTTTGGAAATAAGACTAATCTACTTCTGATTTTGTTCACGCACTAATTGATATTTTATAGAAGCAATCAACCTTAAATCACACGCAATCCCAAGCAGACTATTCTAAGTCCTGGAGGCAGTTCTCGAATTTAGTGGCGTCCAAAATGGTCACGCAATCAATGTGTTATGGCAATCGTTTTCAACTTTAAATCAAGTGGAAAAACAATATGTCAAAAATATTATGTATATCGTATCCAAACTTATATTCTCATCCGCCACAAAAATTCAATACCAAATTTATAATAGGTTTAATATATCATTATCAAATTCATTTAAATAAATGTTTAAAATTTATCAAATTTGTATGAATATCCAAAAATTTTTTGTAAATTTTTTATCTTTTCAACTACACTTGTACTTTTATAAAATATTAAATTTAAATTTATAATATATTTAATTAAATTAATAAATTTTGTGTACTAATTCAGAATAAAATATATCACTCATATAAAATATCAAATTCATTAATATAAAATAAAATTGATCATAATAATTTTATAAATAAAAAATACATAACTATTTAAAAAATTTACATATAAAATTTCATAAATATAAAATAAAACTCTATAAAATAAAAAATATTCATTTAATCATAATATATATCAATATTTATAAAATTACAACATAATAGACCCTGAAAAATTTAGGATAGTGTAACTTTAACATCAAAATGACATTGTAATTTTATTAAAAATATACATTTTAAAATCTAAATATCTATAGGTACGTGTTATTAAAACTCAAGAATATTTATTTGTACTAAACTCATTCCAAATTCACTAAAAGACATACTAAACTTGTCCCGTTAGTGTCAGGTACTAGCGGTTCGGTGAATTTGTGAGTAAAATTGTCATTCTTACATATATCTCTTATGATTTAATGTTTTATACCTATCATATTCAATTTTATGCCATGCATTTATTATAGTAATATTTGATTAAAGATTTAATTTTCGAAAAAAATATTTACATCTAAAAACTAATTAAATTCTATTACTAAAATATCCAAGGGTTGACTGTTTATGATAATAGTCAACTTTATCATAACTTTGTGAATAGAGATATTCTTGTCTGACATGGCAAAAATTTTATGAATAGAAACACCCTTGGTAAGAAAATTTTATTAATGATAAATTTAAATGACAGAAGCTAATGTATGTAATAATATTAAAATATTTTAATTTTTATTATTTAGATCATTTTTATATCACAATAGTTGTATTGTAAAATTTTAAGAAGTTAATATAAATTATTTTTTAGATAATATGATAATATATTAATAAAATTTATTTTAAGTTAATTAAAGTTTTATTTTATTAAAAAATTTATAATATAAATTAGTACCTAATATAAATAAATTAAAAAATAAAAAATAAATATAGATGGATAAGTTAGAATTTTACTTATAAAGAATAAATAAATTAAAGGTATATTTATCTTTTAGTTAATGAATTTATGATCAAAAGAGAGGTAAGTATGTCTTTTCACAAAATTTACCATAAAGTGAAATTATTACAAATTTTAAGGAAGATAAATGATAAAATCCCATGATATATTTGATACCCATATTATAAATTTTTCTCTTGATTTAATTTTTTTTCTTGGCTTTTAAAGAAACTACATCATTTATTATTATTAATTAAGAAATAATTAATAGTTAATTCTTTTATGCAATTATCTAATAATTATCAGTCATAAACTTTGGTAAGAAGCAACCCATATAATTAGGATAGAATTTTGGTTTAAGTTTATAAATACTATAATATATAAATGTCTCTTTAATAACGATGCTATACAATTGAAATTTAATTTAGAGATAACTTAAGCTTAGCAGTTCAACACTCATATAGAGATGACAGTAGACGGACAAAAAAAAAAAAAATTGAAAATTAAAAAATTGAATTAAATCAAATCAAATCAATCCCAAAGATTTTTTTGGTTCAATTTTCCTTCCTCTTTTCCCTCCTTAGTCTTAGGTAATGTTTGTTTTATTTAGTGAAATCTCAATTAATTTGAAATCTAAATAGCGTTATATGTCTGAATCTGAATATTTGTTGTTTGTTTCTTTATTTAAAACTTGAGTATAAGAATTAAGTTATTTATTTTTTAAATAAAAAAATTTAATATTAAATAAACAGTAAAACACCTTCAAAAATATTTAAATAAAATAATTTTCAGTTATGCACAAACAAAAATGTGAATTAATGTTGTATGTATATGTGTATATATATATACATGCGCGCGCACTTTTTACTTTATAAGTAAATCTTGATAAAATTCACCATATATAATTCACTTTACAATATTAAAAATCTTAAATTATAAAATTTGCCATATAATAATAATACTTTACAGTGAATAAATAAATAAAATATTAACATATTCAAGTCATTATAAAATTATATAAATATACAAAAATTTAATATTTTAATCATAAATTTTTACAAATGAATCTGGGAGATAGAGAGTTAAAAAAAAAAAAAATACATGTGGAGCCCATCCTACCAATTGACAGATCTTATCTAAATGGTAATGTGCATAAATCAATTAGATGAAGTTATTTTTGTAAAGAGACATAATACATATTTTCAGACTTTTATATTCATCCAACAATTTATATATAAAAAGAAAAATAGTCGTGGTCAAGATAAATAATAACATCAAGCTGAGTCAAGTCATTAATTGATTTTTCAGTACAAACATTATACATGTGGAGCCCATACTCACGTGAATCATTATTAAGTGTTTGCTCTGATGAATGGATGAACTGTAAGACTATTGATCAACTTTTAAATTGGTTCAACATTTATTAAGTTAGTTATTAATTGTTTGCTTTTGCTTACTATCGATCAAACATTTACTTGATTAGAAAAAATTTACTTTGATTATAAGATATTTATTTCTAAATAGCAAAAGATAAAATTTACTAAGCTCTTGTTAAAATAGAAAATTATCTTTAAGTTGCATAATTTCTTTGATAAAAAATATTTTTATTAACTTTTTATGGAATATTTTAATTTTTATAACAAATCTTATAACTTGGCAAGTTACAAATTCAGAAATAAAGTAATTACTTTATCTACAAACTAAGTTAGCATAATTAAAGATTTATTATTATTATTATTATTATTAACGATTTTTCAAACTTGATTTCTCAAGTATTATTATTATTATTATTCCATTGTCTGTCCTTAACGGAAGTATCATGAATAAAAAATTAGTTTCTGAAAAAAAAAAAAAAGGCTCCTATTAAGAAGAATCTTTTATCATGATAGAATATTCCCAGTGTGACTTTTCCTAGTGGTACCTGCCAGGTCCGGTGAATTGAAACGAAAGTATTGAAACGGAACGGAAATTCCAAACTGACTATTCCAAGCGATGGAACAAGTTATTGCATTTAGTGGCGTCTACAATGTTTCCTCAATTAATGTTTTATAGCAATCATATTCATCTTTAAATATTTAATTTTTTTAAAAAATACTTTTTTTTTTATCATAAATTTAGATTTTACTAATTAAAATCCTTGTCTTTAAAAAATTTTGGTTGGTTCTATGCAATAAAAAAAATTATATGGTTGTCACTAATATCTTCCAAAAAAAATTTATATTTATGTGAATAGACAAATTTTTTAAAATTATATTATGAGAGAAATGAATTAATACTTTAAAATAGAATAAAGATATTTTAGATTATTTAATTATTTAAAAGAGTTCAAAAACCTCCATTTTCAAAAGATAAAAATTTGAGTTTCTACCAATAGAAGTAAAATAGTTATTTTGATATTCTAAAAGCTCTTCTTTAGTCACAATTAAAAGAATAAAAAAAAAAAATTGAAAAAAATCATAGAAAAATTTTATGAAATCATTAAAAAAAGATTTTTTTTAAAATGCTAAAAACTTTTTTTATTATTCAGATAAAAATATTGAATCAAATTTTCTTTCCATTTTAGCCTCTTTTCAATTTTTCATATAAGATATTCATTCATAGCTAAATCTATTTCAATTTACAATTTGTGCTTAAATTATACTGACTCAAAAAGAAATTATGGATAAATAAATGACATTAGAGTAAATCGTTACTTTTTCATTAATTTTTTTTTTTCAGTTTGACCATTGTACCTTTGACGTTGGATCCAAATTGGAGCCTTATTATTTCATTCATCGTTTATTATTAAGTTGATCATTTTAGAATCAAAATTCTTCCCTTGATAATATTCATTGAGGTATATTGATAATAAAATAACTGCTCTCAACAAATTTCATTGAAGGATCAACATATGTTATTGAGGGTTCTTGATGAAATTCATCGATGCCTCCACAAAATTCGTTGAGAGGTATTTGAAATTCGTCCAAGGATATATATAATTGGAAACAAATAAGTGTATTTTCACCTAAAATACTAATTTTTGGTTAAGAATTAAATAAATTTTAAGACAAATTAAAAATATAAATAGACCTAAAAATATATTTGTGAAATAATTCTTTTCTTTCTTTGTGTGATTAAAATAGGATTGCTTGCCACAACAATTAGCATAGAAATAAAACACTAAAATATCAAATAACCACAAAAGAGTTACCAATTCTAATGCAAAAAAATTCACAATTGAAAAAACCACGAGATAGTAGTCTAAAATTAACTTTCAATATGTCAAATAATTTGATTACAATGAAATATCTTCTCTGGAATAGCATTAGAGGCTCACAACATCAAGAAATATTGTTCTTGGCTTTTCATAAAGAAAAACAAAATAAAAAGGGGTCTCATTTAATGATTTAAAAAAGAAAAATAAAAGTGAGGATAACCACTAACTTGTTGTTCCAACAACTTATTCTCTCCTTTAGTCTCTTTCCTTTCCACTCACTCTGTATGGTTTTTCTATGCTTTTCTATGTTCATTTTATGATCTAAAAACTAAAGCAAGCCACCGTTTATATAGGGTTTGTTTTCCATTCTTTATTCTAATCTAACATGGATTTTCTTTCTATGTATGATCAGAATTAGGTACCCTTTAACAAAGGATTTTTAATCCTTTTTGGATTGGATAACCCTCACTTGAGATGAACACTAATTTAACAAATATCCTCCTTTCCGCCTCATGTGGGGGTTAGCTAATGCCAAAGTTACTTTCTACTTGTATGTTTCCAGCTTTTCCTTAGGAAATGGCTTCATCATCATATCTTATCTATTCTTATTTGTATGAATCTCTCCAAGTTGCATCAGTCTCATCCCTAGCATGTCATCTATTCAATGATATCTCACATCAATGTGCTTGGACCTTAAATGGAATGTTGAGTTCTTCGATAAGTGAATGTATTATAACTATCACAACAGACAACATAGATTTCTTACTGCATGCCTAACTCTTGTAGGAACTTTATCATCTTTAAGGTTTCTTTGCAAGCTTCAGTTACTAAAATATAGTCGGCTTTTATAGTTGACAAAGCAACACATTTCTAAAGTCTCGACTGTCATGAAATTGCTCCCCTAAAATTGTAATCAGACATCCTAAAATGGATTTTTTAAAATCAACATTTCTTGCCACGTCTGCATCTGTGTACCCCTCTAGCACATGTTTTGTCATGCCTCGATTCAAAGGCTGCCACACGACAACCACTGCATATCCTTAAGTTACGGGCCATTAACTTAAAATGCCTTATGAGAGTTTGCAAGATTCACAAGTATCATACACTCTATTTTCAAATATAAAACACACAAATATATATATATATATATATGTGTATTCATTCAAATTCAAAACATTAATCACACTTAAAATTAAAAATATAACATGGATGCTTATAAAATCTCAAGAATCTAAATTTAAAAAACATTCAAAATACATTATAAACACACTTTGCCAATGAACCTTGATAACATGGCATGAGTTGAGGAACCTATACTAGAATTGATGCAGTAGCAGTTATGTCTACCATCAATGCAAGAGTGCAAAAACGAGATCTAATTTAAAAGCAATAAAGTGAGGAGGGCGAGTATAAGATATACTTAGTGAGTGAAGAGTTAGCACTACTAAATTCACCATGTTTGGAGGTATCACGATACTAAAATAATTTATAAAATTATAATTATTATTAGGCAAATCTCACATTGTTTTTGAAAACCAATTACACAATTAAAAATATATTATATTATAAAAATAATAGTCTAGGCTTGTGTTTGGTTCCTTTATAAAAGAACAAGTTGGTATGTTCTTTTTCAAGTTATATGCCTAGTCAAGATAGACACTTAAAACCACCAATGAGTTTTATTATATAAAAAGTCATGAAATTGTTAAATTTTATAAAATCTATTTTATATTTCAATTATATAATCAATTTATAAAACTAGGTTTGTCAATCATGCCTCTACTCATTAGCATTAGCTAGTGTAGCCACATAGTGAGAATCGTGATGTCCTCGCATTAGCTTCACTAGTTGGACTCCACATGATGTCCTCGCATTAGCTTCACTAGTTGGACTCCACAGCAATATTCTCCCTTATACCAACCAGACTTAATGTCTTATTACTTATGTAGCCTTTACAAAGGTCTATTCATAAGTTACTTTCTATAGTACTATAACAATACAAATATATCACCAATAAATAAGGTTTATAGAATAACATATTAGATATATATATATATATATATATATATGAATGTGCCTCAAGTGCCTTTTTAATAAATTATGGTCATAAATTTACAAAGCAGTGATAACATGTAATCTGCAGGCCTTATCTCTATATCAAAATATTTATCTACTAATCTAGCATCCTAGTAACTCAAAATAATTTAAAATAATTTATTAAAATAAAATATGAAATTTAAAATAACTGCTTAACAAATGTAAATATTGCTACTATTCACTCACCATTTATGGGTGGTTGTACATTCCCCTATTAATTCTTGCACTAACTTAGATCTCCTTTCGAGTTCCTAGTGTTTAAATAATGCATATGCATTTCTATTAAAAATTCAAACTTCACTAAAATGCTCATTTAACTCAATATGTAATATATATGCATGGTGAATATAAATCTCTAAGTTGACACATGGATTGAAGTTTGAGTCTATACAAAATTATTTGCATAAAATAGTGAACTTTTTAGTTAAAATCGACATTTAAGGATAGTTTAGTAATTTTGAAAGAGATATAGTTTAACTTTCAATTTAGCAATTTTGAAAGAGATATAGTTTAAATTTCAAAAAGTGTTTCTTTGATAAATAAACTAGACTCTTAAAATTTTTCAATAATTTCTGAAAATAGTAAATTTTGAATTTTGAGAACAAAAACAATCGGGCCGTAGCACTCAGTCAAGTTTTTGCATAGTAAAAATGAAAAAAAGTAGGAATTTGGTACTTTTGACAAAACAAATGAATTCCAAATTAATATTATGAGTACTCATTGAAAATTTTTTAAGAGTATTATAACTTTATTTTTAATAGAATTTGCTCAAAAATACATTATTTTTCGTAAAACAAAGAAAACCATAAGAATGTCAAAATTTACAAAAAACTGGTTCATCCACCATTAACCTAATTTCAACCTTAATCAAATCAATTTAAAACTAAACTTTAAACTTAGTTCTTAAACTTCAAAATTTAGTTCAACATTAACAAAGATCTATTTCAACATCAAATCAAGAACTCTTATCATTTAACCAATTTCCATGCATCAGAATCCCATGACAAAGTGAGAGAAATTCGAGAGAGATTTATTTTATGAGAAATTTGAAAGCTTAAGTGACTAAAAGATGGAAGGAAGAAGAAAAATGGAGGAGGGAGGGGAGATGCACAGTTAAATGGGGTAGAAGAAAAGATTTTGGGGTTTTATAGCCTTTATGTTATTTTGACTACCCTTTTCTTTTTAACAAAAGTTTCAAAAATGTTATTTTATTATTAATATAAATATAAATTAATAAATCAATAAATAAATAAAAATTTTAAACTCATCAAACAAATTAATAAGCCTCAATAATATGTCAACTAATCATGAAATATGTACATGTATAAAAGACTAAATTACCCAATGGTTTGAAAATTAGGTTTTACAAGTTTTCACTATCAGAACATAAATATGTCTTGGATATGTTTCTAAGATATCTAAAAATACACTTTACTGTCGCCTAGTGTTGTTTTATGGATTAGAGAGAACCAATTTACTACTTCAATTGCTTGAGCAATATTTGTTTCAACTTAGAAGTTGGCACGTAACAACCACTGCATACCTTTAAGTTACACCACATTAACTTGGAATGCCTTACAAGGGTCTACAAGGATCTTAAGTATCATACACTCAATTTTAAATATAAAACACACAATAACACACACACACACACACACACACACACACACACACAAATGTATTCATTCAAATTCAAAGCATTAATCACACTCAAAATTAAAAATATTACATGGATGCTTATAAAATCTCAGAAGTCTAAATTTAAATAGGATTCAAAATAAATCATAAAACATTTCATCAGTAAACCACGAGAACATAGGATAAGTCAAAGAACCTATATATAAGATAATGCAGAATCAACTATGCCTACTAGCATTAAATCTACGTGCACTTTGCAATTCTAAAATTAAAGGATGAGGGGTAATGAATATATAATACTTAGTGAGTAAATTATTACACAAATTAAATTTTAAATAATAAATATTGAGATATTACAATGTAAACAAAGAAAACTAAATCTTATTTTAAAATGTACTTTGAATTAAATCTTAAGTTTATATATTTTATTTATAAACAATCAAGTTGACCTCCTTTCTCAAGTGTCACCCTGGCTCGAAGTAGACACGCAAAACCATTAGTGAGCTCATTAATGTAAAAGCTATGTATTTATTATAAAAACACAAGTTTGTAAAGTTACACTATCATTTCACTTATAATCAATTAAACATCATTGTCCAAGAAAAGAATATTGCTCGTTTCACTAATATTGGTCCAAGTAGTCATGTGGTGATAAACATGACTATCCTTGCTTAATTGCTTACTAGTAAGCATAGCTAGTACATTCTCCCTTATAACAATCCCATCTAGTGCACACGATCACCCTGATGGCCTTTACTTAGGCTCATCCATGGGCTATTTAGCATGTTCACCTATGTAGCCTCTTTACAAGTCTATTTATAGACTACTTCCTAAAATATTACAGCAATGCCAATACAAATATCGGCTCCTTAACCATATCACCCATAAATCAATATATGGATTAAATCATTTCATAACATATATAAACCTTGAGGACTATTTACAAAAAAACAAGCAAATTAAATGTACCATATCAATTATTTAACTCAAATCATAAGTTAATAATTGATTTAATCACCAACAATTATATCCCAACATTTATTTTATAATCAAACAATTGTTAAAACAAATGTTTACTTCAAAAATAGTTTTAAAAATATTTAAAATAATATAACAATTTACTTATAGTTTAGGGGAGGGTGTATACTCCTTTATTGGTTCTTACTTGGGCTTAGGTTCCCCTCGAGTTGTCAGTGCCTAAAGAATACATAAGCATTTCTATTAAATACCTAACTCCAATAAAATGCATACTTATCCAATATGTAATATACATCTATGATGAAAATCAATTTCTAGGTTGTCACATATATTAAGGTTTGAGTCTACACAAAATGACTTATAGAAAATAGTAAAACATTTTAACCGAAATCAATCTTTAAGGATAATTTGATAATTTTAAAAAAGATAAAGTTGAAATTTCATAGAATGCTCTTTTAGAGAATTGAACTAAAGTCCCTAAAATTTTCAATAATTTTTAAACCACTTGATTTGAAGGTTATTTGGGGATACAAAAATAACTTACAAAACTGACAAAAAGAATGTTTAGCACCATAGTATGCTATAGTGACTTTTTATAGTACCAAAGCTATAATAACTTACTACAGTAAAAAATTAAAAATTTGAAAACAGAGACACCAAAGCCATGACATTCAATCAAATTTTTGTACAATTTCACCCCTCAACAACATCGAATGCAACCCTTTTTAATTTATTTTGCAATCAAATTTCAAACCTAATTTCTAAATCTTAAATACGACCCTTCTAAATTGTAAGTTAAACTTTAAAGTACTTCTCAAATCAAAATCTTATTCAACATAAACAAAACCCAAATTTAATTGAACACCGAAAATTTTTGCCATTTAACCGATTTCTATGTAACAAAATTTCATTACAAGTTTTCCTCATTCTTATACACTCATTATCAATCTCCAATATTATAATTAAGTCCAATTACTAAAAAAATAAAAACTAAACAATAATGACAAAATACCCCATTTAACATAATTATCATAAATTTTCAATTAGAATAGAAACTGATGGAATTAATGGTTAAAGAATACATACTCAAACTTCATGCTAGTGATGAAATGAATTTTGATGGTAAAAATATAGTATTTGAGGAAAATTCATATACTTTGACTTAAAGATTTGTAACTAAAATCAAGAATTTTTCTCTATTTTTCTGAGGATTTATAAAACTAAATGCTTGACAAAATTATTTTGTAAAGTTAATTTCACAAAAACATAGTTTGAAAATGTTAAAATCTTAGAGTGAAAAGAGAAGGAAAATGGAGGAAGGAGAGAGAAAGTGAAATGGGTATTTACGAGTTGAGAAGAAGAAGTAAAAATGGGTTTTATAATATTTTAAAAAATATCATTGAATCCCCTACTTTTTAATTACACAAAACTCTTAACCCTTTTTTTCTACAATTAGAATCTTAAATTAAATAAATAAAAATAAAAATAAATTTATAATTTTTCAAGATACTTTCCTCACAAAAATTTTAAAATAACAACTTTATGTTTAACAAATATGTATAGTAAAAAAATAAATAAATAATTACATTAATAAAAGAAAATTTTAACTTATAAAATAATTAATAAACCTCAATAATATATAAATTTATTATAAAATATTTACATGTAGAAAAATACGGTCTAAGTACAAAAAGACTAAATTACCCATATGATCGAAAGAATAAGTTTTACAATTCCCCCCTCTTAAAAGAATTTTATCCTCAAAATTCTTCGTACCCACATCATTGAAAAATATTAGGGTATTTTTCTCACATAAAACTCTTCCTAAGTCATTTCTTTGACATTGGCATTGCACTACAAAACCTCAACTTATATGCAATTGGGCCATCTTTTTCAAGGATCTCAAAAGATCTTATATCTTGGTGCCATAATTGATTTTTCCAAAACACATGGGTTTTACCAAAATTTATGGAAAAGATTGCTCCTCAAGTAAAGATTCATATATCACTACATCAATCATACTAAGAACACTGTCAACCTCTATCAATAGCCATGTGCTTTACAACTTGTATTAGACATTACAATTTAAAAGTGATGGCCTTTCTAATTTAAAACTAGCCTAAAATTATGAGAATTTGATTTACTTCTATGGAAAAATCTGGAAAATTTTGAAAAAGTACTTGCAAAACAAAGGAGTACATTAGCCATAATCCCTTGTGCAGAAATTGACTTCCAATAATTGGAATGACATGATCATAAAGCCTATAGCCCATCTTAATACCTTTGCACAAGTCAATATCAATATCAACTTTCTGTGCTTTAGCAAGAGTACCCAAAATAATATAATAGTTTCCAACATCAAAAGGAGAGATATAGTAACTAGATCAATTTTTACCATGAGTCTCTATAATTATCCTGAGGATGAACATAGTATGCTTTTAACATAGAACAAGGTGTTCACTTATCTGGCATCTTGCCATGAAAATTTGACAAAGTCTCCGTTGTATTTTAGACCAAACTAACCTGCAATTTAGTATAAAGCACTTCGAAAATCTTTCAATGCTAAAACATGCTCAAAGGACTCATTATACATAGAAACTACCACATACATCTCCATGTATACCCTTACATATGTTAATACAATTAATCCAAGTCACCATAAACAATTGAAAATTCATCAAACCATAAATCATTTCCACTAATATCAATATACAGTTCATAATAATCAAGTGATTGAACTCATTCACTTAATCAAACTCTTTGTAATTACCACCTCCAAATTGAAACATAAGTGTAACATGGATAAATAAATACAAGGTTAAAGAGTTCTACACATAAATAATCATTTACAATGGTAACAATCATTATACCCAAATCATACATTCACTGTATAACCCAATAACTAACTTTGAAAATTGTATAACAATAATTCATAAATCTTAATAACATATACCCCAAATCATTATCTTTAAACTTATATCTACATGACCTCATTACTTAAACTTTAGCGTCATCCTTTACTTACAAATACATCAAAATCTACAAGTAATTTATATAACCCTTTAAGTAATATAACTTGACCAAGGTTAACAAAACATACAACATGTATGTCATGTATATATATACATGTAAAAGATCTAAATCATGTATCTTAACTACACCACTTTTTAACATAATTCAACTGTATTGCATTCGTCTAGATCTTTAAATATCCAATCAATGTCTACAGACAATTTATATTAAATAATATACATGAACTATGCATAGAATTGATATCCTTATTAACCACCAAATATGGTTAATGCCCACTTCTCACATCAAGATTTAATATTCATTGTTACTTTAGCCAACCTTTATTAACAAAATGAATAATGTCATATTTAAACTTTCATAACATCACAAGTAGGTTTCTTACAAACACAAAATCAAATTTTCTAATAGTTTGCTACTATATCGCACTTTCGATATTCTCAAGACAACTTTTACCATATCAATCAATTATTAAGCAAGTCATCCAAACTTTTTATTGATACATTTGTTCTCAATTTACTCCATGTTTCAAAACAACACATGCAAAGTATGTGAAACTTAAGAATAATAATAATATATTTCTTGTATTACCTCATAATCCCATTTATTGGACCTTATAATCATTTACAAACTAATGCATGTACATACTGCCTATGAAATCATTAAAGGTATAGATTTAACTATATCATTTCATCCATACTATCAATATGTCCGACTGAATGTACTTTCTAAAAGTCACACATCAATGCTGAAAACCTTGTAAATCATATGGTTTTTTTGCACGATCAATTCTACCTATCAAGCAAAAACATCCATCAATATGTTATAAGTAGATGTATTGAGAAGCACACCTCTCTGAATCATCAATTCCAACAAACAATTTGCTTTCTTCATCTATCCGTTCTTGCAGAGCTTATCAATTACCACATTAAAACTCACCACATTAAGTAGCATGCCGTGGTCCATCGTTTCAACAAGCAAATATTTAGTCTCATTCCAATCATTAACACAGCAAAACAATGAAATCAAAACCTATAGGTGAACTCATTAGTTTTCCTATCCTTCATAAACAAAAACAGTTCCTTTGTTTTGTCCACAAACCCATCTTTACAAAAACCATCAATAATTACATTATAATTAACAATATCATGCTTACAAATACCCTTTCCATCAACCATCTCCTTAATTAATTTAAGTACAACACTTGTGTTGTGTAATCAACATAATCCACTAATCAAAATATTATATGAAATTGCATCAACCTCATAATCAAATATAATTTATTTCTTAAATAATCTAGTAGCCTCTATAATTTTAACCTCTAAATATAACCCTTTGGTCAAAGTATTAAAACTCAAGGCTATTGAAGTAAAACAATTCCTTAGAATCCTCCACAAATTACAATGCCTTTATACTTTACCCATATAGCAAAAGCAATTTATCAAAATATTGAGTCAAACAAAGTCTGGTAATAGCCCACTAGAATTTAGTCTTTTGTAAAGTAAAAGAACAATATCATAATATTTAATTTTAGCAAGGGCTTCAAACAAAATATCGAAGGATGACATGGGAGGTGACGACTGCAATTTTATCATGGAATAAAAAAAATAAAGTTCTTTATCAGAATCAATGTCGTCTAATTTATATTTTCCTCGATAAATTTATGAAATGAGATTCGATTTTTATTGTGGACAGAGAATCTCTCCGCATAAATGGTCTGGTGAGAATTTGAGAGATTTTGGGTGAAAGCTACATTTGTTTTAAAAACAAAATAAAAGCAATGACATGAAGAAGTCAAAGTGAAAGCCATTGGAAAATTGTTAAGTTTCCTTTGATTATTTTTCAAAAGTCGACGACTTTACTTATAAACTTTTTAAGTGTTATTACCCTAAGTGACTTATCTCTCCAAAGCACAATCTTAAGAGCCTTAAATATAGTAATCATATGCTCAAAGACTCATTATAAAAACCTAAGACTCGACTCATCCAAGATCCACTAAAAGTGTTCAAAAATATTTTAAAACAATTTAAAACCTTATGCTCTAATACCAATTTCATTGTCACATGTTGACTTTAATGTTTCCATGTGACAACCCCTGCATACCCTTGAGTTATGCCCCCATTAATTTGGAATGCCTCGCAAGAGTTTACAAGGGTCTTAACTATCATATACTCTATTTCAAATATAAAATGTACAAGTGTGTGTGTATATATATATATATATATAAATGTACTCATTCAAATTCAAAACATTAATCACACTCAAAATTAAAAATATAACATAGATGCTTCTAAAATCTCAAAAATTCAAATTTAAATAACATTCAAAATACACCATAAAACAATTCGCCAGTGGACCCTGAGAACATAGGATGAGTCGAGAAATCTATACCTAAGATAATACAAAATCTACTATGCCCGCCAACACTAAATCTTCATGCACTTTTCAATTCTAAAATTGAAGTATGAGGAAAGATGAGTACATAATACTCAGTAAGTAAATTATTACATAAAATAAACTTTAAATAATGGATATTGGGATATTATAATGTAAATAAAGTAATCTAAATCTTATTTTAAAATACACTTTGAATTAAATCTTAGGCTTGTGTATTTCATTTATAAACAACCGAGTTGGTCTCCTTTCACAATCACCCTGACCAAGGGTACACACCCAAAATCATTAATGAGTTCATTCATATAAAAACCATATATTCATTATAAAAAATACAAGTTTACAAAATTACTATAAACTTGTAGTAATTTTCGCATTATCGCTTACTCGTGGACTTGACCAATACATTCTCCCTTATAACATTCACATCTAATGCACATAGTTATGATGTCCTCTACCTAAGACCTTTCATGAGCTATTCCACACAATTAACTATGCAACCACTTCATAGATCCATCCATAGGCTACTTGCTGCAGTATTATAGCAATACCAATATCAATATCAACCCACTGGTCATATCACCTATAAATCAGTACATGGATTAAATCATTTGATAACATAAGCTTCAAAGGCCATTTACAAAAAAAAATAAGCAAATTAAATGTACCACATCAATAGTTTAAATCAAATCACAAACCAATGATTGATTTAATCACTAACAATTATATCCCAACATCTATTTTATAATCAAACAATTGTTAAAACATATATTTACTTCAAAAATAGTTTTAAAAAGATTTAAAATAATGTAACAATTTACTCACAGTTTAAGTAAGGGTGTACACTTCCCTATTGGTCCTCACTTAAGCTTAGGTCTCCCTTCGAGGTGTCAGCACCTAAATAGCACATATGCATTTCTATTAAATACCCAACTCAAATAAAATACTAATTTATCTAATATGTAATATGCATACATGATGAATATCAATCTCTAAGTTGTTAAAAATATTGAGATTTGAGTTTATACAAAATGACTTATAAAAAATAATAAAACTTTTAATCAAAATTGACCTTTAACAATAATTTGATAATTTTGAAAAACATAAAATTGAAACTTCACAAAATTCTCTTTAGAAAATTAAACTAAACTCCTTTAGAGCTCCAACAATTTTTGAATCACTTGATTTGAAGGTAACTTATAAAACTAGCAAAAAGAATGCTTAGTGTCGTAGCCATGCACCGCTATTTACAATAATGGCTTATAATAGTGCCTGTGCTACAATGACTTGCTATAGTTAAAAATAAAAAATTTGAAAATAGAGACACCAAGGCTAAGATGCCTAGTCGAATTTTTGCACAATTTCGCCTTTCAACAACACTAAATTTGACTGTTCTTAATTTAGTTTATAATCAACTTTTAAACCTAGCTTCTAAACCTCAAATACAACTCTTTTAAATTGTATTTTAAGCCTCAAAATACTTCTCAAATAAAAATCCAACTCAACATAAACCAAATCCAAATCTAATTCAACACTGAAAATTCTTGTCATTTAACCGATTTGATAAAATGAGATGCCGTGGTAAGATTTCCTTATTCTCATATGCCTTATAATTAATCTCCAACATCATAATTAAGTTTAACTACTAAAATAAATTAACAATAATGCAAAAATTTTCAATTTGAAATAATTATCATAGGTTCTCAATTAAAATAGAAATTGACGGCATTAAAGGTTAAACAATACATACTCAAACTCTATACTAGTGATGAAAATAAATTTTGATGGTAAAATTCAGTATTTTAGATTTGGGTGCTTGGAAACCCATGTACTTTAACTTAAAGATTTGTAACTAAAATCAAGAATTTCCTTTGATTTCTTTGTGGATTTATGAAGTTAAACACTTAGAAAATGAATTTGTAAGGTTCATTTCACAAATCATGGTTTAAAAATGTTGAAATCTTAGTGAGAAAGGAAGAAGAAAGTGGAAGAATGAGAGAGAGAATGAAATAGGTATCTATGGGTAGGGGACAATAAGAAATGAAAAAAGGTTTTATAAAATTTTAAAAAATATCATTCAAGCATTTTCCTTTTAATTACACAAAACTCTTAACCCTTTTTCTTTTTTACATTTAGGTCCTTCAAATAAACTAAATATAAATACATTTATAGTTTTTCAAAATACTTTCCTTATAAAAATTTTAAGATGACAACTTTATATTTAACAAAGATGTATAGTAAATAAATAAATAAATAAAATAATTACATAAATAAAATAAAATTTTAACTCATAAAATAATTAATAAACCTTAATAATACATAAATTTGTTATGAAATATTTACATGCAAAAAAAAATAATCTAAGTATAAAAGGACCAAATTACCCATAGGGTTGAAAGGACAAGTTTTACACAAATACTCACAAACGTCTATAAAAAAATATCTTTCTTTGTTCAAGCTTTACTAGGTATGTCCCTTAAGGTTAATTAAATTAACTACAATTCACATCGCCTCACCCTAAAAGTATTTAAGTAGTTTAGCCTTAGAGAGCATACATCTAACTCTTTCAACAATCATTTTATTCATCCTCTCTGCCACACCATTTTGTTGAGTACTTTTTGGTACAATCTTCTTACGTCTAATTCTATGTTTACAATGCGACTCAAATGGTTCTCTATACTCACAACTATTGTCTACTTTAACATATTCTAACTACCTCTCTAGCTCTTTTTCAATTTTAACATGAATGTCCTTAAAGACCTCAAGCACTTGGTTAATAGTTATAAATAATTTTTCTAGAGTGCAACCTTAGAATTTTAGTGAAATAGTTTAAGTTAATTTAAAAAATCAAATAATCATAAGTTTATTGAGTCTAAGCCTTTTAAGTTAGAACTTATAAGTCTAAAATCCCCTTCTAACTTAAGCCCAACTCATATTCTAGGTTAAGTGTATAACTTATATAACAATGTAAGAAAGAGAGAAGTTGAAAGATTTTTTTTCTACTCTATAGAGAAATACAACTTTTCTAAAAGGATAATTTGGTTCACATAATAACTAAAAAATGTGCCCACACGTAATACTAAAAATTGGAAAAGATTAGAGATTGGAAACTAAGAATAACAAAGAAAACATTAGTGTTTTCGAGATATTTTTTTCTATTATCTTATACATGTATAAAACAATAATATATTTTTCTACTGGGGAAATAAGAAAGTCATTTTAAAATTATGAAATCAAGCCAAAGTTTCAAATTTTGGGACTTCAAGATCTATGAATGTTGATCAAACCCATTTGACTGCTTAAGTTCTGAGACCTTTGGATACTTAGATTTAGAGTATTTCTGATTAAGTCAACATACAGAGAAAAGAGATGCTTATAGCTTTAGAGTAATTCTTACTAAACTTTTGAAAGGACAAAAACCCATTCATTCCATCAGCTCAAAACATGATGTAAGTTTAATAGCATATTTTCTATTTGCAATGAAAGATGACCATTTGCTTGACATGTTTGATTCTCAAGTTATCATGAAAGAAATGAAAGTAGAGATAACAATAGTTGCTAAACTTGAAAAAAGATGCTTGAATTTGAATGGGAATAAAAGAGTAGCAACTGAATTAATGGGGATTCGAGGATCAAGTAATGGAGATTCCATTTTGCCTCCAAATTTTAAAGAGATTATTGATTATGAAGATCGTGAGATAGTAAACATAATTTAAAAATTGGTTCATCTTCCACTAAAATTAGGTTTAATACTAATAGTACAACATTTTTTGTAGATGTAGTAGTGGATATAGAAGTTGACTTACCTTGTTAACTTTCCAATTGACTAATTATTGGAGGTGATTCCTTGCCAATCTACTATCATTTTTTTTTGTTTTTTCTTTTATTTATTTAATTTGTACAACTCATTTTTCATATATGTCAATGGGCTAACATTATCTTATCCATAAACAATGTGACCGTGTAGTTTAATTCCTTTATTCTAAATATGTCAATTGAACAAAAGGCATGGAATGTGTTACTCTTGTATAATTAAATCTTCATATTTCTTTGATATTCTAAATAAACTTATTCAAATAAATGAGATCAATATCACATATTAACTCACTTGAGCACGGCCATATATTTTTATAGTCATATTTAAAAGGTCCAAAAATATAACTATAGTTATATAGAAGGGACAAATTCTATCTTGATCACACACATCCCTCTATATGAACCATGCCATATATGAGTATTTTTTTCTATAGCCTATCGTATTAAGGATAACATTTAAGAATATTAAAATATGTCACTCTCAATGTTAAAAACTATGATGATCTTAAGTTCAAGGATTACGTACACTACTGTCAATATGAGAATTGCTTATAATACTAATATAATGATCCATGTAGTGTTCTCATAGAGGCTCAATCCAACATATTAGTTTACTAACTCGTATTTATGTGTGAATTTAATATCTCATATCATAACACATAATACACTATTATTAGTCATAGCACATACTAATCTCTATACATTATTATTATCCTATTCACAATAAAGCTTGACTAAAGACATTTAAGTTAATTCATTGTGACATTTTAGAAAAATATGATATAGCCTCTTTATCTTGTGCTCATTATTTTCTTATAGTTGTGCACGATTTTACAATGCACTTGGGTCTTTCTTATGCAATGTAAAAGTGAAACTCACTCACTTTTGCAATCTTTCCATTCTATGTTAAAACCCAATTTAATAAAAAGATTAAAATTGTTCATTCAGACAATGGGATAAAGTTTGACATCAAACATTTTTACAAAGCTAAAGGTATTATTCACCAAACAAGTTATGTTAACACACAACAATAAAGGGGGATTGTGGAAAGAAAACACGATCATTTGCTTAATATTTCCTGAGCATTATAATTCCAAGGAAATCTTCATATTCAATTTTAAAGAGAATATATATTGACTATAACTTACCTCATAAATCGCACTTTTACTCCTTTTCTTTTGGGTAAGACGCCTTATGAATAACTTTTTGGCTCAATTCCTTCTTATTGACATATGAAAATTTTTGGTTACTTATATTATACCACTAATACAAGTCTATTGAAAACAAGGTTTTATATGAGGGCTTCTCATTTTACTTGAGGATGCTAAGATAAAGGAGTTAGAATTCCATGAAAATTGCATCTTTGGAAAGGCTTGCAGAGTTAAATTCTTAAAGGCTATTCATAAAACCAAGAGAATCCTAGATTACATTCATGCTGATCTATAAGGGCCTGCACAAGTTTCTTCATTAAGCTAATGCAGACATTTACTATCCTTGATAGATGATTATTCAAGGAAGGTTTGGGTTTGTATCCTTAAGTCTAAGGATCAGGCTTTTGGAATGGAAAGCATTGGTGGAAAATTAGACAGGTAAGAAGGTAAGAAAGTTGAGAATAGATAATGGCGTAGAATTCTACAATAATAAGTTTTAAGATTATTATAGGAAAAATGGGATAGCTTGGCATAAAACTATAGTGCATACCTCATAGCAAAATGGACTTGTTGAGAGAATGAATAAAAGCTTGATTGACAAAGTAAGATGCATGTTAATCAACTCGAAACTGCCAAAAGTCTTTTAGGTAAAGGTTATCACAACTGCTTGTTATTTGGTCAACAGAAGCCCTTCTTCAGCCATAGATTCAAAAACACCTAAGAAGATGTGGAATGGCAGACCAACTTCCTATAAAAACCTCAGAGTGTTTGGGTGTCCTGCCTATACTCATGTAAAATAAAGTAAACTTAAGCTAAGGGCTGTTAAAGGTATCTTTGTTGGGTACCTTAAATGGGTAAAGGGCTATAAAATCTGGTGTTCAGATGGCAAGCCAGCAAGATGCATCATATCAAGGGATGTGTTTAATGAAATGGCCTTGGTTAAACTAATAAATGCAATTGAGAGTGATAATTTATGAGAAAAATAAAAAGAATAAGTTCAAGTGAAGGTGGAGAACTTTAAGAAACGTGATGAAGAGAAAAGTCAAGCTGATAAAGATGAATACAACGTAGATATCATGCCTTAACAACAATTTGAAGACCTATAAGATTACAAATTGGTAAGAGATAGGCAAAGAAAGGCTATAAAACCATCAAGTAGATTTGCTTATGCAAATCTTATATCTTTTGCATTAACAACTGCTGATAGTATGACAAATAATAAGCCCAAGAGTTATACAGATGCTATAAATTGTAGAGATAAATTGCAATGATATAAAGCAATGCAAGAGAAAATGGATTCTCTCATAAAAAACCAAACATGAATTTTGATCCCAAAACCTGAAAACAAAAGGGTGGTTAACTATAAGTGGATTTTCAAGATCAAAAAGAGTAATTTGATAAGAGAAGCACCTAGATACAAGGCAAGGCTTGTAGCTAGAGGATTTACATAGAAAGGGGAATTAGATTATAATAAAATCTTTTCTCCTATGGTGAAGCATAATTTAATAAGAATTTTATTAGTTATGGTGGTTGTCCTTAATCTAGAACTTGATTAAATGGATGTAAAAATAATTTTTTTACATGGAGAACTTGAATAAAATATCCTGATGCAACAACTAGAAGGATTTGAAGTTTATATAAAAATGATCATATATGCTTGTTGAAGAAGTCTTTGTATGGCTTAAAATAATATTTAAATAGTGGTATAAGAGATTTGATCAGTTTATACCTCAGTAGGGGTTCATTAGGAGTCAGTATGACAACTGTGTCTATCTTCAAAAATTGCAGCAAGGTGGAGTAATCTATCTAGTGCTATATGTAGATGACATGCTGATAACATGTAGTGAAAGGCATGAAATTGACAAGGTGAAATGCCTACTGAGTAGTGAATTTGAGATAAAAGATTTGGGAAAAACTAAGAGGATTCTGGGGATTGAAATTGTGAGAGATATAAATGCATGTTCTTTAGTGCAGTTATAGGAAAGCTATGTGAAGAAGGTTCTTCTTAGGTTTGGAATAAGTGAAGCTAAGAAAGTGTAGACTCCTCTGACTGGACATTTTAAACTTTCTTCTTCACAGTTACTAGAATCCGAAAAGGATAAAAATGAAATAGCTAAAGTACCTTATGCACAAGCTGTGGGATGCTTGATGTATGCAATGATATGCACAAGGTTGGATATAGCCTTTGTAGTAAATGTGGTGAGTAGATTCATGGCAAATCTAAGAAAAGAACATTGGAAAGCAGTAAAGTGGATCTTAAGATACTTAAGGGATACTTCTAGTTATGGTTTAATATATGGTAAAGTGAGGATGGAAAGAAAACAGGTGGTAGGTTATGTTGATTCTAATTTTGCTAAAGAATTAAACAAAAAAAGGTCAACTACTGGCTATATGTTCAGTCTGAATGGTTGTTTGATTAGCTGGAAGGCTAACTTACAATCAATCGTTGCATTGTCATCAATTGAAACAAAGTTTATAGCCATTATTAAAGCTGTGAAAGAAGCCCTTGGGCCAAAGGAGATAATCAATGAGCTATGGTTGAGTTAAGAAACAGTGCTAGTGTATTGTGATAACCAAAGTGTATTACATCTGACTATGAACCAAGTATTTCATGAAAGGACTAAGCACATTAATGTATGATATTATTTCATAAGAGATGAAATTGTAGAGGGTTTGTCAAGCTTGAGAGGGTGCATACATCTATTAATCCATCATACATGCTTGCCAAAATATTACCTATTGGAAAGTTTAAGTTTTACTTGAACTTAACAGGTGTTGAAGGTTAATACTAGAAAAGGTGTAGGCCAACACAGGAATAAGGAAAATACTTTGAATGAGATGGAGAGTGTTGTGAGGTGTTCTCAGAATTTGTTGAGGTGCACTAAGTGATTTTAAATGACGTGGCAATTGGAGAAGTTGTTTCAGTTGTTGCAATTTTTTTTTTGGACTCTGTTGCAGTATATAGCTAATCAATAGATCATTTTTTTAGTAGGATATCTTAAGATTTAGGCATTCGATCAAGACCCAAAATAAAAGTTATAGACTTATGGATATCAAGGCATGATACCAATAGACTTGACAAAAGTAAATCAAAATAGATGGATAGATCTAATAGATAAACGGGAAGGTTATTTACTTGAAAAAATGTATCAAACAAATGTAAGTTACAGAACTCAAGAAACTCAAAGATTATTTCATGAATTGTCGATGTCTCAATCTTATATCTGATGAAGAAAGAAGAAACTTTGATGACAACATAGGAGTATTAGATTTTTCAACTATAATGAAAAGACTTTTGTTAGGAAAATATAGTTTACGCAAAGACAATACTATAGAACAATTTAATCGCATTAAGAAAATTAGAACAATTAAAAATTTCCAATAAAGATGATTACAAAAGAGCAAATTTTTTGTAAATTTAATCGTAAATCGGGATTTTGGCAAGTAAGAATTCATAGCAACTCTGTCGAATAGACAACAATTGGTTGTTCATAAGGATATTATGGATGGCTTGTTTTGCTATTTGGATTTAAAAAAATACCATTTGTCTTTCTAAGAAAAATGAATAATATTTTTGACAAATATGAAAAATTTTAGTGGATATACAAATGATATTTTAGTTTTTAATAAGAATAAAACAGAACATAAAAATATCTAGAAATAATATTCAACGATTTTTAGAATAAACAATAAACAAAGTAAAAGTTAAATTGTAAGATTTTATTAGTGAAAAGATACTTAGATTTTCGGATAAAATGGAAGATAGGAAAAAATCAAAAAAGTTTTTAGGAATTTAAGCGAAGTGAATTAACTATAAAACAAACATGTATCTTTGATAATCTATGAAAGTCTAAAAATTCTGAAAAAATAAAAAAAATAAACTGTTAATAACAACATTAAGTACACTAGCATTTTCATTTAGAAGATTTAATAAAAGAATTAGCCATAACTATTTTAAATTTAAGAAATTGTGTGGCTCTTTGATTAATTCATTTGACTCCTCATTTCCCCCCACATATTACCTTGGCCCTCTTAATTAGTCGTTTTCTTTAGCTAAATTTCCACTCTTTTTTTCAACAATTAATATGTACCTCTACTAAGATTGTCATTAATGGCAAAGAGTTGCAGGTTTTTGGTACATGACTAGTCAACACAAATTATAACTATTTTATAAAGAGTACTACCAATTATATCTCCAGTCATATAAGTTGTATCTCTATATTTTTGTTTGTTTAAATTGAATTTGCTAATTATATTTTTGTCTTGACACAGACACACAAATTGTCAACGTTAGCGTAAAGAGAAAAAGAGAGAGACGACAACGACGAAGACTAATAACAATGCATTGAACCCGTCCTTCCAGCTCCATATGTGGCTTTGCATGGTC
>CP135539.1:1181489-1200654 GCA_032402905.1 Khaya senegalensis | reverse complement strand
AAGAAGAAAAGTTTATTTAATTTTTTGCAGTGAGTGTATTTTCTTCCTAATGTTATTTCTTTGGTCAGTTTGATAAAAAAAAAAAATTGATCATTTACATAAATATACTTATAAAAGTTTCATTTTGGAAAATTTTCATGTTTTTAGATGGAGGTATGTTCATTTTTTGTTGGAGAATAATATATATTATGTACTTTGTGGTTTTTTTAAATTAATTTAAATATTTTTCATTAATAGAAAAAGGCTTGAATATGGCTATTACGGGCTGTGTTTGACTTTTTAATTCCAAATAATTGGTATTCTGTTCTTTACAGTGCCTTGCATTTAAAATTCACGTATAAATTAATTCAAGTATAAATTATGGCAATGGAAGGGCGATCATATCATATCAAATCAAGAGACAGATTTTCACTACTAATATAATGTCCACGGGCTGACACTTGAATTATATTGATTAACAAGTTTATTAGTGCCTTGATTAGATAACACTTCACTATATAATATCTTATATCATTTAACCTTCATAAAATAAAAAAGCAAATTAACCAATATTAATTTTCAACTGGGACAAGATTCGTTTATTTTTTATTTCCAATTCCATTAATTTATGATAATTATGAAATAATTTATATATATATATATTTATAATACTCTCTCATATCCCTGATCATTAAAGTATTTATATGTTTATGCATTGGCGACGAATTTGTGACTTAAATACCCAGTTCACTGAAGCTACGGGATCCTTATTTATATTACATGGTTAAGAAATCAAGTGGCAGGGGATGATGTTGTAGGGAGGAATAGTTTGTCTTTGTGCATAACTGTAAATTGCAATAGGTTACACAATACAATATGTATTACAGTTCTTATTGTTACAAAAAACTTATATTTTACGCTATCAATCTTGATCTTGACGTGCTTCAATTATTTCTTAACAATTTCTAGGTAACGACAGTGGAGTCGTTGCTGTTACAACCCATATACAATCTTAATATTCTTGATAGAGAGCCAATTGTTTAATAATATGAGGGAAAACATAATTTATATTCAGTTATGGCATGAATTTTCAAACTAGGTAATGTTGAAGGGTGTTCTCAGCACTTCTATGGGGGGAAACTTAAGAATTTTAAATGACGTGTTCTTACTTCATTGGCTGCTGTCACAGGATGACTGTTATTCTATTTCTGCATTTGTTAAGCTTCTTAAAGCAGAGTATATAAGGCCGGTAAAGTTAGTTACTTGTAATCAAGATTCTGAGGTTTGTAGTCGATAGATTAACGAGTTCTTGAGTTCTCTGTGAAGTAGAGATTTCTCTCTTGATGTTTGTAATCTTGGTTCTTGATTAAGTGAGTTTACTAGTGTTTGATTCATGGATGTAGGTCACAACCCGAACCACGTAATTTCTGTGTCTTCTTCATTCATTACTTGATTGTCTTCTTGATTAATTCATTTGTGCAAAAACTTGTTTGAGGATTGATTTCTTGGTAAAGATCATAACAAATTGGTATCAGAGCTTGGTTTCTTGAAGAAATCATAGTAGCAATTAAGTTTAAAATTGAGAAGCTTACTGCAGAAACAGATTTTAACCTTTGGAGATTAAAGATGAGAGCTCTCCTCGTCCATCAAGGTCTTGAAGAAGCCCTAGAAGGTGAAAGAAATATGTCTGAATCTTTATCTAAAAAAGACAAGAAGGATATATTGAAGAGGGCTCACAGTGCAATCATTTTAAGCCTTGGAAATGAAGTGTTAAGAGAGGTGTCAAAACAAGGTGATGCTGCTTCGTTATGGCTCAAATTGGAAAGTATGTTTATGACTAGATCTCTTACTAATAGACTCTACAGGAAGAGACAATTGTATAACTTCACAATGCAGCCTAGAATTTCAATGCAAGACCACCTGGATAATTACAGCAAGATCATCTCAGATCCTGAGAATATTGACGTCAAGATTGAGGATGAAGATCAAGCATTGATGTTGCTCAGATCTTTGCCAAGCTCTTATGAGCATTTCGTAGATACACTCTTGTTTGGTAGAGAGACTCTTTCAATGGAGGATGTGAAGTCAACATTGAAGGCAAAAGAATTGCAGAAAATAAAAGCAAAAGAATCGAGTAATGGTGAAGGACTTACTGCCAGGGGCAGAAGTGAAAAGAAGGAAGAAAAGAAGTCCAACACCAGCAGATCAAGGTCAAAAAACAAGAAGAAGAGGTGTTTCCAATGCAATAAGGAAGGGCATTTCAAAAGGGATTGCCCAGAAAGAAAGAACAAGGGTAAGGAAATGAAGGAAAAACAAAGTAATGCAGTGGTTGCATCAGGGTCAACTTCTGATTCTGAATCTTCAGAAGGAGGCTATGAAAGTGCCAATCTCCTTATTGCTTCAAAAAATAAAACAAAAGGTCAGTGGGTACTTGATTCTGGTTGTTCTTTCTATAGGATTCCATTTAGAAATGCATTTACTATATATTCTAAAATAAATGGGGGCAAGGTATTGTTAGGAAACAATATGGCATGCTCAGTAGTAGGAATAAGAGATGTAAGCATTAAAATGCATGATGGAGTCATTAGAACTCTACAACAGGTGAGACATGTGCCCGAATCAAAAAGAAATCTGATTTCTTTAGGCATGTTAGATGCCTCAGGTTGTAGTTTTAAAGCAGAATCAGGAAGCCTTAGAATAACAAAAGGCTCAATGATAGTTATGAAAGGGACAAGACAAAATGGGTTATACATACTCTTGGGATCTTCTGTGAATGGTATGGCCTTTATAGTTACTGAAACAGAAAATGAAGAAACCAAGCTGTGGCATCTTAGATTTGGCCATATAAGTGAAAGAGGTATGAGAGAATTGAGCAAGCAGGGATTACTGAAAGATGTAAAGATTGGTGATCTGAAATTCTGTGAAACCTGTGTATTGGGCAAGTCATGCAGAGTTAAATTCAGTAAAGCCAAGCATAGAACAAAAGGACCTTGGACTACATTCATTCAGATCTCTGGGGGCCTGCTCAGGTTCCATCTCTCAGTCAAGGAAGGTACTTTCTGACCTTAATAGATGACTTTTCTAGAAAGGTATGGGTTTATATCCTTAAGACCAAGGATGAAGTCTTTTAAAGGTTCAAAGAATGGAAGACCTTAGTTAAAAATCAGACTGGGAAGAAGATAAAGAGACTAAGAACTGACAATGGATTAGAGTTCTGTAACAAAGCTTTTGAAGATTCTGCAAAATGAGTGAAATTGCTAGACATAGAACTGTTATTAACACTCCTCAACAAAATGGTCTTGCAGAGAGGATGAACAGAACTCTAATGGACAAGGTAAGGTGCATGCTTGTGTATTCAAGGTTGCCAAAGAAGTTTTGGGCTGAGGTAGTTGCTACTGCCTGCTATCTTGTAAATAGGAGTTCTTCATCTACAATTGAATAAAAAACTCCAGAAGAAATCGTGAGTGGGGTTCCTGCCAATTATGAAAATCTGAGAGTGTTTGGCTATCAGGCATATGCACATGTGAGGCAGGGAAAGCTTAATGCAAGAGCAATCAAAGGGATATTCATAGGATATCCTGAAGAAGTCAAGGGATATAAGATCTGGTGCCCAGATGGAAGACCATCTAAATACATAATTTCCAGGGATGTTATGTTCAATGAAAAGGCACTTTATGGTGAGAATAACACCTCAAAAACCATAGGTGATCAGAAGAATATGACTCAATTTGAGCTGGAACATTACCAGCACAAAAGAGAAGATGATAATGAGACCAATGCAAAACCTCCTCATGATTCAGATCTGTAATCAATTGATATGCAGGATTATAGCTTTGCAAGGGATAGGGAAAAAAGGATCATCAGACCACCAAACAGGTATGCATATGCAGATATGATATCATTTGCCTTAACAGCTGCTGAGTCAGTGTTACAGGATGATCCAAAGACCTATGAAGAGGCAATGTCCTGTAAGGAAAATACACACTAGAAAAAGGCAATGCAAGAAGAAATAGAATCATTAAGGAGGAATAATACTTGGATTTTGGTCCTGAGATCTAAAAACAAAAGAATAGTCAATTGTAAGTGGATCTTCAAGACTAAGGAAGCTAATTCAGTTGGTAAAGCACTTAGATACAAGGCAAGGCTGGTGGCAAAGGGGTTTACATAGAAAGAAGGCATTGACTACAATGAAATCTTCTCACCTATAGTTAAACACAGCTCTATAAGGATTTTGCTGTTAATGGTAGCAGTTTTGGATCTGGAACTTGACCAAATGGATGTGAAAACAGCCTTCTTACATGGTGAACTTGAAGAAACTATTTTGATGTAACAGCCAGAAGGGTTTGTAGAATCTGGCAAAAGGGAACATGTTTGTCTATTGAAGAAGTTTTTATATGGTTTAAAGTAGTCTCCTAGGCAATGGTACATGAGGTTTGATCAATTCATAACAAGGCATGGCTTTAATAGATGCAAATATGATAATTGTGTCTATTATAGGGTGTTGGATCAAGGTGGAGTGATTTATATGGTTTTGTATGTTGATGACATGCTTATAGCATGTAAGAAAAGACAAGAAATAGATAAAGTGAAGACCCTTCTCAATAGTGAGTTTGAAATTAAAGACTTGGGGCCAGCAAAGAAGATTCTGTGAATAGAGATTCAAAGGAAAAGAGAGAATGAAACTTTATTCATGTCACAGCAAAGGTATCTTGAGAAAGTGCTAAGTAGGTTTGGAATGCTGGATAAAAAGCAAGTGCAAAACCCCTTAGCAGGTCATTTTAAACTGTCAATGTCTCAGTGTCCAGTAACTGATGAAGACAAAGACAATATGGCTGGAATTCCTTATGCTTAGGTAGTAGGATGTCTAATGTATACTATGGTGTGTACTAGGCCAGACATAGCATTTGCTGTGAGTGTTGTAAGTAGATATATGTTAAATCCAGGTAAGGAACATTGGTGTGCAATTAAGTGGATATTAAGATACTTGAAGGGTACATTAATGTATGGATTGATATATGGAAGAGGTAAAGTTCAACAGCAACAAATTGTTGGGTTTGTGGATTCCGACTTTGCAGGAGACAGAGATAAGAGAAGATCTACTTCAGGATACCTCTTTAGTCTTAATGCTTGTGTAGTCAATTGGAAAGCAAATCTGCAATCAATTGTTGCATTATCTTCCACAGAAGCTGAATTCATTGCCATAACTGATGCTGTGAAGGAAGCATTGTGGTTAAGGGGAATTGTGAGTGAGCTATGGATGTACCAGGATGCTGTGATGAAAAATTGTGATAATCAAAGTGCTATTTATGTCACAAAGAATCAGGTATTCCATGAGAGAACTAAACACATAGATGTGAGATATCATTTTGTGAGAGAAGAAATTGCCAGAGGATTAGTGAACACACTGATTCAAATCCATCTGACATGCTCACCAAAGTACTGCCAAGTGCTAAATTCAAGTTTTGCTTGGATTTAGTGGGCATTGGATGCTAAGAGGTTGTGAAGAAGGTGTGATCAGCATCAGCTAAACTAGAGAAGTCTTCGAACTAGGTGGAGAAATGTTGAAGGGTGTTCTCAGCACTTCTATGGGGGGAACTTAAGAATTTTAAATGACGTGTTCTTACTTCATTGGCTACTGTCACAGGATGACTGTTATTCTGTTTCTATATTCGTTAAACTTCTTAAAACAGAGTACATAAGACTGATAAAGTTAGTTACTTGTAATCAAGATTCTGAGGTCTGTAGTCGATAGATTGACGAGTTCTTGAGTTCTCTGTGAAGTAGAGATTTCTCTCTTGACATTTGTAATTTTGGTTCTTGATTAAGTGAGTTTACTGGTGTTTGATTCATGGATGTAGGTCACAAGCCGAACCACGTAATTTCTGTGTCTTCTTCATTCATTACTTGATTGTCTTCTTGATTAATTCATTTATGCAAAAGCTTGTTTGAGGATTGATTTCTTGGTAAAGATCATAACAGGTGAGCATTAAGTAATGCTTTGTTGTGGTAAAGAGTTTCACAATTCCACCTAAGACTTACTCGATGTGGTAATATAAATACACCCCTTGGGTTGGTTTTTGTCTCTACAACCTTTCTTTGCTTACAAATTAATCCAATTGACATGGCATGTCAATTAATAAATGATACAATGATAGAAGAATCAGAAGTTCTTTATTGCATTAATGTCCCAAATCCTGATAGCCGCCAATGATATCAGCCACTCTACTGCATTACTCAAAATGGTATATATATTCATATCGTTCTACCGTATTTACACCATTTGATACGCGGGTTATGTTGAATAGAGAGTCTCACTTATTTTTGTTAAGAATTAAAAATTTAATATGATTATTAAATATATAAAAAAAATAGTAAAACAATCTTTTATGCTTTGTTATATATCTATTATAGTCTTTATCTAATTGATAAATAAACAGATAAAGACTAAAATAGACATACAACTAAGTGCACAGCATAAAATAGAAGAAGGAGAATTAAATATACAAGATTAAAGTGTTTCATATTTTTATCATTTAATATTTATATCATATATATATATCGTGACAAAAAAAGACCAATCCAATTCAACTTGCTTAATAATCATATCAAGAATTATTCTATAATAATAATAATAAAAAAGAATAATAGTATAAGAATCTTGTGCACTACTATTTTAGTTTTTATGTGCTGACAAACAAAAAGATAAAGAATAAAATAGATATACAACTGAGCCGAAAAGATTCTTATTGTTAAATGGAAGAAGAAGAAGATTTTTATTATTAGATAAAATAAAAGAAAAGGAGAAGAAAAATAGTTGATGCAATGCAACATATATGGGAGGTTGGAATGGCGTACGGAATTGTGCTAAAGAATAAAAATGGAGGATGTTCATTTTTTGTTGAAGAACAAGATTTATTATGGTGTTTTATAATTTTATAATTTTAATTTATAATATAAATAAATATTTTTTATTTAAAAGAATGCTTGAATATAGCTATTACGTGTTATGTTTGATTTTTTAATTTTAAATAATTGGCATTCTGTTCTTTAAAGTGCCTTGCATTTAAAATTCACGTATAAATTATGGTAATAGAAGGGCTATCATATCATATCATATCTATCAAATGGAGAGACCGATTATTTTCACTGCTGATATAACGAATGCCTACGGGATGAGTCTTGAATTAGATTGAATAACAAGTTTATTAGTGCCTTAATTAGATAACACTTCTCCAAATAATATCTTATATCATTTAATCTATTACGTGTTTGACGTCATTACTTGCTTTTCTTGATTGATATTATGTACCACTTAGATAATATATATTACATTCCTTATACGTAGCATTCTTTCTGACTCTGGAAACCTTGGTGCATGTCCGGCTTTCCTTCCTATGGAACAGAATCTAGAATTGGCGGCTGACGAAGGTGAATTACTAGCTAATCCTAGTTTTTAGCTTCGGCTAGTAGGTCGCCTTACCTATTTGACCATTACACGTCCTGATATCACATTCTCTGTTAACATCTTAAGTCAGTTTGTGTAACAACCACGAGAACCTCAGCCTTGCGTGTTCTCCGTTATTTGAAGAGTTCTTCTGGCCATGGTTTATTTTTTTCCTTCTACATGTGATTTTCAGGTTACAGCATTTTATGATTCTGATTGGGCTAGTTGTCCCATAACTAGACGCTCTACTACTGGCTTCATTTGCCTTGGTGATAATCCAATTTCATGGCTTACAACAAAGTGTTGTCTCTCGCTCTTTTGCTGAGCAGAATATCGTGCCATGGCTTCTACAACTTTTGAGCTTGCTTGGCTCAAGCGTTTGCTTAACGACTTGGCAGTCCCACATCCTCGTCCTATGCGTCTATATTGTGATAATCAAGCTGCTCTTCACATTACCCGCAATCCAGTTTTCCATGAATGCACGAAACGCATTGAAATCGATTGGTACTTGATTCGTGAGAAGTATTATGCTGGTCTTGTCCTTCTTATCCACTTACCAGCTTCCTCTCAAGTGGCAGATATTTTTACCAAGGCACTTTGACTTGATTTATTCCATTCCTTTGTTCGCAAGTTGGGCATTACAGTTCTCCGTGCTCCAGCTTGAGGGGGAGTATTACGTGATTTTCGTGATTACTTGCTTTTCTTGATTGATATTGTGTACAACTTGGGCAATATCTATTACATTCCTTACACGTAGCATTCTTTCGCTATATATATAAGTGTTATTCTTTCCAATGAGATATGAAAAGAAATTGGATGATTTGATTCTCTAAAATACGTCCAACTTATCATGGTGACCTACCATTAATAATACGTCCTCTTCCTCCATACAACGGCCCACCTCTACCACTACAGACAATGTTCCCTCTCAAGACCAATCTTTTTCATCTCGACCTCGTCGTACTATAACTTGTCCTTCTCATCTCTGTGCCTACGTTTGCCCCACGCTTCCTTCTGAACCCGACGCGTTGTATGACGGGCTAAAAATTCTTGATCATTGTCTGTACGAACATGTCGAATGGTTTGATTAAATTGTGTTTTCACCATCGTAAAAAAAATTACGTGGACAAGACAACATATCAGATTTAAAATGCATTAAATATAGCCATGTAACTTTAGAAAAATCATCAACCATAGTAAAAAAATAATGAGCACCTGTCATAGAAGCAGTCTTATATCCACCCCAAATATCACAATAAATCCTTTCAAAAGCAAAAGTGCTGGAATTCAAAACTGATGAAAAAGGAAGACGTGTTTGTTTTCCTCGCACACAAATATCACAAATGGAATCTTTATTTGGAGAAATAAATTTAGGAGTACTAGTATGTGACGGATGACTAAGCCTTTGATGCCAAATGCTGAATGATGGAGAAGATGAAGTGTGGAGAGCTGTAGCTTCTAAAGGCTTGAAGTAATATAACCCATCACGTTGTTCACCCACTTCAGTCAGAGTCTTCGTGTTAAGGTCTTGAAGAGCACAGAAATTAGGAAAAAAAAAAAAAAACAGCAGCACAATTCAAGGATTTTGTGAACTGACTGATTGATAATAAGTTAAATTGAAAATGTGAAACTAAGATAACATTATGCAAACAAAGAGAAGAAGATAGTTGAAATTTACCAACATGATTTACGGGTATTGAATTACCTGTTGGCAGCTTAAAAGAAGATGGATGAGCATAATTTTGTGAAACATTCATGAAAGGGAGAGAGGACATATAATGTGAAGCACCACTGCCGATGATCCAAGAATTCTAAGAACAAAAACCAGAGAAAGAAGGAAACGTGGTACCAGCAAAATTTCAGATGGTGGCGTGAGAAGCGCTATAAGCTGTTGATGTTGCTCGGGCGTGAGACCAAGGAGTCCAGCGTTGGAATATGATGCAGAACTACCGGTGACAACGTTTGCAGCACAAGTGACAACATGAACTACCAGTGACAACTTGGCGCCAGCTTTGACACAAGCGATATTTTTTTTTTCGACCACATACAGTTGATGAAATTGTTAGTGCAAGGATACACATCTTTGTTCATGATATGGACAATAAGAAGAAAAAAGCTATAATTATATAGATACATACACACACACACACACACACACACACACACACACACACACACACATATAAAGATGAGCTTTGTTTTTTCTGTATCGTCTAGTTTTTCATTGATAACGTACTAATATACATCTCATTTTCTTTCTCGGGATTCAAGCATTAAACATCACAATTCGCAATCAATTAGCGGCGGGAGAAAAAGTCAATGTAAGCATTACGAAAATGTTTTCATAATTAGCATGAATTAATGGAATTTGAATTAAAAAAATACACGAATTTTGTCCCAGTTCAACATTAATATTGTTTGATTTTTATTTAATAAAGATTATATTGCATGATTTTCATGATTACTTGTTTTCTTGATTGATATTGTGTACAACTTAGGTAATAGATATTACATTCCTTATAGATAGCATTCTTTTGCAAGAAAATATTAAGTGGGATTGTTCTACTATGTCTGTATTACTAATATGGTAGGATCATCTAATTAATAAAATAAGAGAAATATATTTATTAGTAATAAGCGAAAAAGATTAATAAAGAGTCCCATCATTCAATTAATACAATGAGAATTATGAGTTTGTGATTCATATTTTGATAAACTTAGAGAGTTTTTTTAAGTGTTGTAAAAGTCTTTTGGTATTGTTATTTGGAAGAGGAACAAAGATTTTCTTTAGGAGTAGAAGTTGTGTTAGTGGAAGGATGTTGGACAACATCAAAGCGGAGAGAATCTCATTGAAACAAGTTGAAGGGAGTTTGACAATATCAAAATGAGAGATCATTAATTTTCTCTAGACATGACCTCATAGATATAAGATTGAAAAATTTAAATCACGTTAAAATTATTTGTCTTCTTTACTTTTTTTTTTTTTAGTTGTGTTGATTTAATTATTTAAATAAATTAATTAAAATTGATAATTACCTAATAAACAAATCTATTAACTTTTATTATCCATAAACATAATACTCTATTTAGGAAATAGAGTAATATCAAACAGAGAATTTGATAATATGAAAACTAATAATGTATTACAAACTAAACTTTTATTTGCTTGGTTTATTGATAATGAGACAATTCTAGTTCTAGTTAAGATTGTCTTCTCTATTAAATAAAATTAGAGTAGAAAGTACGTTTTCTCTCTGTGTACATAATATAAATCATAATTATTTTAATAAAAATAGAAAAATATGATTGTTTCCACCATTTTTTTTTCTAGAGACTTGAAACAGACACCTCTCCTTTTATTGCTCCAAATTTCTTGGATGAGGAAGTCCTCATCAACTATAATATAAATCATAATTATTTTATAAAAATTAGAAAATAAGATTCTTGTTTCACTTTATTTTATTTATTTGCAAAACTGAAACAATTGTCTCTCATTTTGCTCCTCAAAGTTTCTTTGACACTGAAATATTTGTTTTAGTGAATATTTATCAACTTTAATTAATTAAATTAATTAATTAAAGGGATATTTTTTAAAATAACTATTTTTGTTAATTGATTTACCAAATTAAACCTTTTCATAATCTATTAACTAAATTAGCCAAAAATGATAATTGTGGACAAAAATACCCGTAGCCAAAACATAAACTTTCTTTCTTTTCTCTCTTATCTCTTACATTGTTTGTCTCATGTTTGTTGATTTTGTTTGGTTTTGATTTGGCTTTGTTGTGTTTGGAAAAATGTTGTGTTTGATAAACTTGGGAGACCAAAAAAGATGCCAGAAGAGGTGATTAAGAAGCTGAAGAAGCCAATTTCGGCCACCACTTGTGGTGACTGAAATTGGAAGAGGCGGTGACCGAATTTGGTCCATTAGGGATGTATTTATAATATTTTAAAATAGTTTGATAAATTTTGTAATTTACAAAACTATTTAGAGACCTATTTGTCATATTTTAAATCATTTTGTTAGTTTTTGCAAAGAAATTTTGAAATGTTTTGGATTCAAGTACTTTCTTACGTGCTCAACAAACCTTTATTTTGCTCAACTTTTTCTTCAGCAGGTTCAACTAAATTTATTCACCTTGAATTCCAATTTCGGGTTTTCAATTTTGGTCACAGAAATTGTCTCCGTTCCTCTTCCAGTTTTTTCGAAGATCAAAGCAAAATCAACACACAATACTCCATGTTTCACCATGTTTTTCGGCAACATTACTCAAAAATAATAATTTAAGTCTACTTAAGATATGAACACCAACTTTAATCTTCTCAATTTATGCTAGAAATTAAATTACTGTGGTTGAAAATGAAGATGAAAAAAATGAGGGAGGAGAGAGAAAACTATAGTTATGATTTGGCTATGAGGGTATTTCTGTTCACAACTATCATTTTTGATTTATTTGGTCAATGGATTATGAAGTAGGCTAGTTTGATAAATCAATTAACGAGAGTGTTAATTTAAAAAAATTTCCTTAACTAAAATATCATCCCATAAAATAAGTAAATAAAGGAGACAAAAATTTTAATATAATTTAGATTTTCCAATCTTATATCCACCAGACCATATTTAATGAAAAATAATCCATTAAGAAATAAACAATTACAAACACCAATGAACATATATCAAATAAATACTCTCTTATTATTATCGCTGTTGTATTGAATCCTTCTTGATGACCTTGTTTAGTGAGATCCTCTTACCTTGACACATCGAACTTTCTTTAACAAATTCAACAAGATCACCTTACTTGATGTTGTTGAACTCCCTTTAACTAAACAAAAGTCTTCACAATACTTAAAAGAGCACTCTTTAATTTTAACAAAATAGAAATTGTAAACTTATAATTTTTACCGAGTTGTTTTCACTTTAAAACATAGAAGAAAACATGAACAAGTTAGAAAATAAGAAGGAAAACAAAGATCACACAAGGTGCTCAATTTTGGCGCTCAAAAGTGGTGGCTGGACAACTAAAAATATTATATATTTATAGTGAAGCTCTAAGCTTTGTTTAAAGAATATTTTTGTTTATTAAATTTAAAAGGAATAGATCTTTTTAAATAGGAAGTACTCTCTTCTAAATAAAACTCTTATTTTCAAATAATATTTTTTTTCCTTTGAGTTGTAAAATTTATCACATAAGTTTTCTAGTTTTTCTAAAGTCCAACATTTTCTAATATAACTAGTAAACTTGAAATCCTTTTCTGTGATGACTAAAATTTGGATGAATACTAAAATGCTAGATGAACAGTAAAATGCCTAGTTTGTTGCAATAAAAACATGAAACAAAACTCTGTTTCTAGAATAATAATAATTCATGTAATCTCCGTAAACCTTAACAATCTCCCCATTGGCATGCTTTTGGCAAAACATCTCTACACACATTTTTCAATTTTAAAATACACAACTCAAAAATAAAAGCAAACACAAGTATAGCGAACTAACGCTTTGTTCATAAATTAGCATATAATAATTCATAAAAGAAATTATAGAAACAAGAACAATGTCATATGATAATATGAATAACTTCCCTTGAGTAAATGCCAAAATATATCATCATAATACAAATCATTTGTAATGTAAAGCTACCATTCCCCTTTATACCACTCTCCTTGATTTATTACTCCCCTTAATATATATTACTCCCCCTTTTTACCAAAAAGAGACAAAGTAATAACAATAAACACCGGAAGGAGAAATACATAACAAAGAAGATGAGTAGAGAAAAACCAGGTATTAAACGTGTAAAGTCTGAAATAAGGAACTACCAAATAAACAGAAAAGGAGAATGCCATAAGGCTATAAGCCATATCTAGATAGTCAAAATAAAGTCTCATAGAAATCCAAGGATGAAAATACCCAAATTGAAAAATTTTCAATAATCAACCATGCACAAGCAAGAATTCGGCATAAAAATTAACCAAGTGATAGACGAAAAGTCAATGTAAAAGCCAAGGTTAATATCATCCAATAGAAGAAAAAACTACCTAAGAATGCAAATATAGCAACCAACCATCATTTTAAAATGTAAAACAAACTGACAATGAATCACCTTACGAGAGATAAATTAATCTAATGATGACAAAAGAAGTGTCCAAGAGGTGCTAAAGAGGTTGGTGTTCACTTCTTGAAGGAGCGAGGAAATTAAGATTCAGTAGCTACAAGTGGCAATGTAACATGCACTGAAATGTCATCAGCTGAGGTGTGTAATGTTGTAACATGTTTTAGAATAGGTGCTGGCAGAATAAAAATAATAGAAGTTGAAAATGTAGAAGCTGTTGAAGCTTATTATGCACAAATTCTTGCCAAGCAAGATCAATAGTAGGAGCACTTAGAGATGCAGAACCAATAGAAGTGCATTGTGGCTCCCCTTAATAGGGTACAGATGAGCAGTTTTGAAAAAGGTTTTTTGAAGTTCATAAATAGTGTGGAACAGTAGATAAGCTCCCAAATTCACCTATGGTGATCAATGCCCAACCAAGTTTCGATTTTCCTTTACATTTCAGCTTTACGCATTTGAGAAGAAATAGCTAAAATTGAATGACACTATGAAGCTTATGTCGGAAAACTAGGAGGTAGCAAGATAGAGTCATGGATAATGGCTTGGGAAAACTCAACATTTGATCATAGATTTGCACCATTGTTTGTCAAAAGAAATAATAAAATTGAAGTCAGGTCAGAAATGAGCAAAAATTCCAATTTAAATTCAATCTAACAAGTTTTGATTAAACCCTTGCACATGAATTGCCTAGTACTAAAGACCAAAAATACTTCACGAACCTTACAAAACAGTTTGCACGAAAAAGAGTTAAAAATTTATTTTAGCCCAAAATTTTTGTAAACATTGCAATCTGGTCCATCAATGAAAGTTTTTCATAATCTATGATTTATGCACAAAATTTTCAATTTCAAGTAGATCACCCATACAAAGGAATTATAGTATGGCCCAAATCTTAAAAATTTAATCAATTAAGTCTAAAATTTACACAAAAATTAAACAAACAAAATTAAAAATTTGAACTTCACGAATAGAACGTTTCATATCAATATGATTTTTCAAATTTTACTCAATTCAAGATGCATGAATAATCAATAACAAACTTTAATACTTTGCACCATAACATCAAATAAACATATATCTTAACATTAATTTGTTTGTGTACAAAAATTGACTTAAAATTCTTTCTTAATTTAATCGACTTTAATAATATGGGAAGAGTATAGAATAAGCAAGTCTAACTAAACTTATTAGCTTGATCTCAAACTTATTTATTAAAACAATGCATATATGTTTTGTAGTGATGATTTTTTCCCTTAATATTGCTTTTTTTTTTTGATTCATTCATTTTATTTTTCAACAATTAGTAGTTTTCACATTATCATTGAGGCAACTATTTTCTCATGATAGATCATCCTATACATATTTCTGATACAAAGGCCCAAATTACTCATAGATAGTTTCACACAATAATATATGTAGTTATTTCTAATTATAAAGAATGTACAAAATTGAATATTTGAGATAATAATCTAGGTAAATAGTCATGACGCAAATTGGTATTTCTCTTAGAATTATATCAATTTCAAAAATTAAATATGATTTAAATAATCATCATGAAAGTAGGAAAAAAATCAGCTCAAAATTTGTCTATTCTAAGTCATGGTACATAGCTTTCAAGCTCAAACAATGAAGTTCACACACTAAATTGAAAACTAAAACCATGCAAAACACCAATCTTCTCAACTAAGTTTAAGATGATGAAATTTGAGAATTACATGGAGCATACACCTAAAGCTTTGCTCAAAGAGAAAATATTAGCAAGTTCTTAGTTTATGTATGCTCTAAAGTGGCAATTTTATTTTCTACCAATGCTCTAATAAAATGATGTCAAATATCAACATGTTTTATTCTTGAATATTGCATAGAGTTCTTAAAAATATTTATTGCACTCAAATCATTGTCATAAATAGTTAAGAGATCAAGTGCAATACTGTAATCTTTAAGCATTTGTTTCATCCATAGCAATTATGTATAACAACTTTCTATTGTAAAATCATAGGGATGATTTTTCTTTACTTTGAAGGATGGTTCTCTTCTGGTTTGATATGAGATTTTTTGATTTGATTCGGATGAGTCACCAAGTTGCACATTTGATTCAAATTTAGACTATATTTTATTGTGTTCTACAGTTTTTGATTGTAACAGTATCTCCATATTCTGTTGCAACAAACTGGGGGCACACTTTTTTTCGACTTTTAGCTTCTTCTTTTCAATCCAAATTTTAAATGTAATGGTATGCTAAATAGCTTTGTGTTTGGACTTTAGTTGTTTTTCAATTTGACAATGACCATAAGCTCCAGATGGCTTTTTGTTGAGTTTTGGAATCCCATGAATAACACCTGTATTCACAAACTTGATTATATTCTTATAATTTAAATTTTCAAGTTTTTGATGCCATATCTATATATTATTAAAATCTGTTTTGTGAAAAGTGAGTGGATGTGTCAAAATTTGGCAATTGTTAAATGATTTAGGTCCTTCTAAAACACAATTATCAAATTTATGGAACACTTGATATTTTTTTTATGTAAATTTTACACAAAGATCATCATCACAAATTTGCCTAATACTAATCAAATTCACTTTGAGATTTTTAACATGAAGAACAATTTTTAGCTTTGGAAATCCTTCAATGTCAAGAGTTTCTTTTCCTAAAACTGATCGTATTGAACCATAACCAAAAGTCACTTGTTCTTTAGAATAAGTATGATAATCCACCAAGCTTTCATGGTTTCCTATTTTATAATTAGAACATCCATTGTCAAAATATAAAGAGTTAGTATCACAAGCTTTCAATGATGTATAAGCAACAAAAAAATTAATTTATGATTTTTTACCCACATTTTTCTAAGCTTAGGAGCATTATTGGATTTAGATTTCATGTTATTTTGCAAGAATTTTAGAAATCGAAAATATTTAGGCTGATGTAGCCTTTTAAATTGCAAAAATGGCAAGTGGGAACAAACTTCTTGTGCATACCTTCGAAACCATAGAGTTGATGATCAGAAACCTTGTCCTTACTCATGCTGGACGGCCTACGATTGAGAGGTGAAGCTTTAATAAACATTGTTTTGGAGTATGATGATTTTTCACCAAGATATCCAAATCCTTGATGTCATACCGTGTTTTCCAAAGGTTAAAATATGGTTAAGTTTAGACATACTTGAGTTTAGCATCTTCAAGTACTTTATAGTATACTCAAGTTCATATTCAACTTCATTAATCCTTTTATCTTTCACAGTGATGATGGTTTTCATTGTGTTCATCATCCTCTTTGCCTTGGATTGTTCGTTCAAGAGGCTAGCAATTTGTTTTTTCAAAGTTTTGTTGTGTTTGCACATATCTACCCACTTATTGAACATCAATTTGTAAGAAACTTGTATGGTATAAATGTCTAACTCATTATCTTCATCACTTTCATTAGAATTAGTTTCACCAAGACTAAGTTCTAAGTTTGTCTTTCTTTTTTTTTTGTTTTGTTGCAACGAGCATCGATTGATTTTGTGGTAATAGAATTGGGTTTCGACACTTTTTAATTTTTTTCAGAATGAGAGTTAACATTAAAAGCAATGTAATAACTTACATTTTTTGAAGTTTCCTACTCTAATTCATCATCACTCTACGTAATATTTATAGACTTTGACTTCTTCTTAAGTGTGTGTGTGCATTTAGCTTGAATATGTTCGAAACCATCACATTCCTTATATTGAATACCTTTTCTTCTACTATTTTCAAAAGGATTAACAGGAGACTTACTTTTTGAAAGAATTCTAAAAGTTTTCTTGTTTTTTTGTTCCATTCTTTTTAGAATTTCATTGAAATACTTGGTGAGAATGACGGTAGCTTCAGAATCATCAATGGCTGTTTCTTCTTCATCTTTGGCATCCTTTGTTTTGGCTTGAAATGCTAAACGTTTCTCCTTCTTTTGTTGCTTCAGATTCATCTCAAATGTGATTTGATGTTAAAGAGAAATTATTTAAGGTTTAACATTATTAATTGTTCGTTGAATGGGAGTTAAATGGTGTGGATTAAATAAATATCAAGAGTAATTTGATTTTATCTACTTAAATTAAATTGTCCTTAATAGCAAATTATGTTGTAAATATCTTTGCAGTTAAACAAATTATAAATAAGAGAATTTTTAGAATAAATTTTAAGGTGTAAATAATCCCCTCTTAAAATTAATATATCTTAGAAGGATTATGTCCCTCCTGTAATGTAATATAACTTTATAAATGACAATCATATATTTAGTAATAGTGCAAACTGTAGGGAATTTTAGGTCCCTCCCAAGATTCCCTAGAACAAATATTTCAACCAAATAAAAATAAAAATAAATATGGGAAGAATACCAATCACACTATAAAATGTTTTTATGCCGTAAACTTCCATATCAGAGAAAAACCACATTCGTCAAGGACGAGAAAAATCTAATATATGAAAATAGTTACAATCACACTCTCTCGCTAAGACTTCTTTCAAATCCAAAATCCTAATTACACACCTAAATCCTAATTACATACCAAATTTCAATAGATCTTGTTATTTCTTTCACTACAATAAAGGAGTTCATATACCATATGTGTTCCATTTGGTAAATGTAAATTGATCACATGCACTTTGACTGCAATGTATTAAAGAGTTGTAGAAAGTCAATATCATTTACAATTGCAATAAGCCATTTGTTAATGATGAAGAAGTAAGTAGTTAAAATTTTCATTCAGCACTTGTGTTTTATATTGTGAATAAAATTTTAAACTTTACCATCTATCACATGTAGTTGTGTGTTTTTGATATTCAAATATACTACCACGTGCTAATGTGCATTGTAGATTTTAACATACCATCACTTGTAAATGGTTAATATTTCATTTGAAATTTCCTTTTACCACATTTTGCTTGTACGTTGTCAATATTTCATTTAAAATTGGTTTTTACCACATTTTGTTTGTAAGTGGTAAATGTGGTGCCCAAAATTACGCTTGACAACATTGTTTGCCTGTAGTTGGTCATTTTAGTTTTTAGCAATATGCAATACTCGCCAAATTCATATTAGCAATGAAATTAAATTTTTCTATTTGTATGCAATGTAACAAATTAGCTACTTCATTTACTTAAAAATAACTTAATGATGTCAAGTACTAGTCTATCACTTGTACACAAAAAATGAGTATTGTTTATTTCACAAAAATTTTTATAGCTAAACTATAAAAAATGACAAAGCTAATACTCGAGTATTGTTTGTTTCACAGAAAATAGAGCAATCACAATTACATAAATCATTAAAGGAAGCTTATGTATTTTGAAGGTCATGCAGTAGTTGTTTCTATAGCATCTTCAACTACTCACAAATCACTAGTAGGTCAATATAAAGCAAAACCCTTGGAACTTGGAATTATCTTTTTCACCCAAACTTTCCAACGGTCTAGACCAAGAACCATATAATGGACAAGTGATTGAGGATCAACATATGCAATTTTGGCTTCAACAATTACTTCATTTGTGTTGCACCAATTTAGTAATTTATATCTATCATTTTCAATGAAGTCATCTTGGAAGGTGGTATCAAGCAACTACAACATAACCAAACAAACCAAAAATAAAAATAATTTCACAAACAAACGTAAGA
>CP135539.1:1152403-1180989 GCA_032402905.1 Khaya senegalensis | reverse complement strand
TTTTATAAAACAAAATTTATATTCTTAGATTAAAATTCTCACTCAAATTTAACAACTATTAACTCTATAGAAATTTTATCAAATTTAATTAAAATAAGAGGTGATTTTTAAAATTAGTGTATAATAATTACATAGTGATCAAATTTAAAACAGTAAAATTTGTAAGGGTATTTTAACATTTTTTTTCTTCATAACTCCAGAACAATAATTAGTTACATATGAGCAATAATTTTAACTCAAAAAACATACACACCACTTGAATAAGAGAAGAAATTAATAGTTTTAATTAGGAGACCCTTTCTCTGTTTTTGTTAGTTTAAATTAATCTGTCTTTAATACCTTCATGCCCTAAAATTTTATTTGACACCCACCCTGTTTCAGCAGCGGAGGTTGGAGGAGGTACACCCGCGACAATTCCCCTTCCTTATAAAAGGTTTTATTTTTATCAAATGACCCAATTTTTAGGCTCCTTGTTACATTGGAATTTATATTTGCTTTCAAATAAAATAAATTCAATTTCATAAAAGGCTTGCTAAAATTTTATTTTATTATATGTTTTATCATTTTTTTTCGACCAATTATTGTTTACATGTAGAAACAACTTTTAAAAAAGAAAGTTTTTGTTTGTTTAAATTTAAGAAGATCAAAATAAAAAGGGTAGCCTACTGTAATAAAAGGGATTTTGGCTATGGAATCAAAATCGAAGGACATTAAATTGCCCCTTGTGTAAAAAGTTTAAGTAAAATGTTAATATTTGTATTCAAATAGTATCATTAAAGTGGGATGTGTTAAAAGCGTTTTCAGGCCTATATACTAATGACAAAATATTATCACAAGTGAATAGTATATATGTGTGTGAATTAGTTGATTATGTCAAAATTGTCCTGATAGATACCCACCGAATATGAACACAAATGAATAGTTCATAGCCGTAAAAGGGAACAGTAGATTGTTGAATATCACATAAGGACTGCAATAAATTTAAAAATTTTGAGATATTTATATTCATAACTGATCAAAATATTCAATATTCATAACTTAATTATTTTCGAAAAGAAATTACATGTTTTGTATTTATACTTGAAATTGATCAAAAAATTGAATATTCAAAATTATCCAAAATAATTAAAAAAATTATATTTTTTTCAAATTAAATTTGTAAATGGCACTTTTAAAATTAAAATATCTAAAAAATAGTATGTTTTTGAAATATTCTTTGAAACATAATATATTTAAGTACTTAATTTGTAAATTTATTATTTAAAAATTAATATTTTTTTAAATAGTTTTTTATGGTCATATACTCAATATTCGGCGCTCAAAATTACAGCCCATCAAAACTAGTTTGGCATACCTAATTAAACTTATTCGATGTTTGATAAACTTTGAATATCAATTTTTTTTTTATCAAATATCATTAAATATCCCAAAAATCGGACGAAATTACCATCCGTACTAAGCATATAAAAACAATTTTGGGAATATTAGTGTTGTAGTGGGAATAATGTTTTTCTCTAAGTAAAAGAGAATCGAACTAAATGACCCCAACAAGCCTAATCTTTGATAGGGAAGCCCAAAATCCAATATCTTTATTCAAATATAATATATTTTTTTATTTTTCAAAAAAATAACAAAATTATTAATTAATTATTAACATTGCATGTAATACTAAATAGATTATTATTGTTGTATAAGTGACACTAAACAGATCGTTGGTGCTTTAAGTTTCAATAAACTTGGCGACATCCTAATGTCACTCGTATAATAAATTAAAAAAATAAAAATTTTAAAAATATTTCAAATCAGTTAAGTATAACAATTAATTTTTAATTATTTAAATTATTTATTATTTAGCATTGTTAAATTGTATTATAAAATGTGACATGTTTATCTTTCACCAAGATTTTATTTGATAAAATTTAATGGGTTGTGATGCAATAACAAGTGCTCTAATGCCAATTAACACTACATAAGAACTAATTTAAAATATAAGTATTTATTTTTGTGTTTAACTATTAATTCTATAGAACTCTTATCAAATTCAATTAGTATTGGAGGTGATTTTCAAATTAATGCATAATTATATAATGAATAATTTTAATAATTTTTTTTAAAAAAAAATTAAAAGAGGTAAAATATATAAAGATATTTTAACATGTATTCTTTATAACCCCAAAACTATAATTTTAGTTACATATGTACAATGATTTTAAGTCAAAAAAAGTTTTACTTAGTCGATCCTTTTTTGTCAGCAGTTTTTGTTAGTTTAAATTAATCTATGACATTCTAAATTTTTTTATTTGACACAACGAGGAAGATTGTTTCAGTAGCTGAAACATAGAAAAGGCAGCGATTTCGCTGTTATTAATTTATTTTTAATCTTTCAGTTTAAATGATAGGAATGTTTGGGTGGTAAAGAGGTTTAGAATTCAAATTCTGCTTATGTGGAAGGGATTTAGTTTTTTGGTTAATAAATACAATTTTCAAAAAACCAAAATTAACGAGAAAATGTATGCTTGGATATTTTGGAAACATGAAGATATGTTTTATAATATTACCATATTTTTCAAACTGGAAGGTATCCTGCTGTTAGAAAATGTGTTTCCCGCTTTTTCAGTCTACCAAATCCCAGTTGTCTCGTATACTGCTAAGAATGCAGAACACAAGATTTTATTGCAAACTCCTTCGATCAAAAGCTCAAATCTCGATGTCTGCACCAATCCCAGGTCACAAATATGATATTAGACCTGAAATAAAAACAACATTTATTTTGCTTGTTTTTAATTTCATTTGCTCTGATGACATTTCTATGATCTCCGTGTTTTTGCGAGGAGAAAGAGACTGAAAACGACTCTGGAAGTATCAAAAGTGAAGAGTCAAAGCATGAGTCCAATGAAGAGAAGTAAATTCCTTTTTTCTTTTTTTCAAATTCAATCGCGGTTTTCTTGGTTTTGGTTCTTATCTTGTGCTGCAATTTCTGGGTACATATGCTTCTATTTTTAACTGCTTTATTAATGAATGCTTGTTGAACTTCAAGTTGCAATCATCCGTTCACTTTGCCGATATTGGAGTTCTACGGAGAATTTTCTTCAATCTTAACAGGTTGTGAATGCTGTTAACAGTGGTTCAAACTTTTATGTTACTAGGAATTGAATGTTGGAAGGGTTCTTTAGTATGGATGACTTTTAATGTTTCTTAAATTTAGCTGTTTCGAGATAGTTGTATCTTGTTTATACTTCTTTAATTCGATATCTATTCTACCAGTGCCTCATATAGTGACGTAAATTTAGACAAATGTCTACATTCAATCTGCTTTGAACAATTGGGAATCATGTTCCTTGTGTGTTAATGTTTCATCGCGATTGGCCAGTATAACCTCTGTGAGAATAGAGTAACATGCCAGGCCATGTTCAATGACTTGCAGTAATTGCTTTTGGATAGGAGTCAAGTAGATAAATTTTAGGGTGCTAGATAGACTGCGTGATGGTCTAAAAGAATGGGTTTAGGTGGTTAGAAAATTCATGACAGTATACACCAGTTCAATCATTTACCTTGTTAGATTGAGGAAAAAGGCATAATAGGATTTGAGTTATAATCCTAGAAACTCAAATTATAGGAAAGATCCCAACACAATATTAAAACTCCATGCCACTCAACTTATGTTTGAATCTAATTAATGACTTTTTGCGTAGATCCAAATTTACAAAAACACAAATGCACAAATTCATGCTCTGTTTTGTTTTAAAGCTTTTATATAATAGGAAATTGAATTCAAGAGTTTTTGTTGACCTAACTATGAAACCATGCCAAGTAACTATTAATTCATAAGAGAGATGATGCACTCCAACAATAGGATATGCCTCGGAGAGATAAGAGATATATAGAACAAAAGAGAGAGCCAAAAAGTGATCTTTTGTGTATAATTTTACAGAGTCACAAAACTTATTAGTTTCGTTGCTTAGACTGAATGATAAAATGGAAAAGAAGTTCCCAGATTCATGAAGATACAGATCAACATATTACATATAGGTTATCATACTCCACATTTAATCTGTCAGAATTTACTAGTTAAAATTTTTCTCTTCCCTTATCGCACCCTAAGCTTTGAATTTATTTGTAATGATTTCTCAAGTGATGTCAACATTTTACAATACACTCTGTATTTTCTAAACAAACTCTTATTCTAGTTTCTAGGCTAATAAAGTTTTGTAGTTCATGAGTATAAATGACTTTTCATTGTGAATGTAGGAAGTAGTTGAAGTGAGCTATTAAATCCTTTTCCCCATTCGACCAGGAACTATCATTTGTAAGATACTTTGTTAGCTTTGTTGAGCATAAAACTGAATTCAATAACATTCTGCTCATTTCTGGGGGTACTTGTTATGTGCTTGGCAGTGTTGGTTTCATCGTACTTATCATTTTCCCGAATAATTCGCTAAGACCTGTCCATTGTGCAAGAAAACCACAAAATAAAGAACGAGCCATATACAACGGATTTAAACTTGAGCTTTGTCTGCCCCATTATTTTTTGGAAAGTCCTAAAACTTTTAGGGTTACTAGTAGATGTTAATTTGGATATCAAACATAGAGGAAGCTGGTTTTGAATTCAACTTCAGTAATTGTGTCAATTTGTTGGTGGTTACCAATTAACTTAGAAGCTATCAATATAAGCAAATAATTCTTTTGTAAAGGTGATAAAAGATAATAAAAAGTTGAAGGTAAAATTCATAAAACAATATTGTAAATGCTTCTTCAAAGTAACATTAGGAAGATAGTGAACAGGGAATTGTCCTACTTTGGCAAGGATAAGTATGATAAAATCAACTACTTCTAATGGCAAAAGAATTGTTTCTAGAGTACAATCAACCCATGTTAGCAACAAAAACAATAGGAAGACGATTTATTCTCCTCCTTGTTTATATTGGCTTATATCTTTTTCCTTTTTACTTGAATGGAGTTTTATGTTTACCCTGGAGGGAGATAAAAGTTTAGCTTTCCTTACAATTTCTCGTCTTGTTGTTAGTTTAAGGATGCTGGTTGATCTTAATTTTGAGTCCATCTTGAAGTTGAACATTCGGACGTAAATTTTGAATCACGTTGACCAACTGGCCAAAAAGTTAAAACTTTCCCACCCTTAACCTCGTTGGACCACTGAGGTCATTAGCGAGCATACCCAAAACTTTGCAATCTTATTAGTGATTGATGCTTAAATCTGAATTGATGTTTGGAACCTTGATAAATAGTAAAATTTTGCATGACAATGGATGAAGAATATTTTATATTACAATTATCATTTTCTCTTTTTCTGGATACAGCCATGTGGCCTGCCCGACATAGAAGAATTGCATAAAAGAGGCTAACGGACCTACCTTATTAAAATCTCTAGTCCCAATACTTTATTTGTCTATGACATCTTGAGATGTCATACAAAGTAGATTGTTGCTTTGATTTTGTACAGGAAAAGGCCATTCCTGGTGCTGGTCCCATTGAAGTAAGGTCTTGGGATGGTTGTTTTGATATGGGATTTCCATTGAACAACTGATTCCAATGATGTAGCCACTGAAAGTCCAATGTCTCATATTCATTTATAGTTTGCTGAAGGATGGTTCTACTTGGAGAATTTCTTGCTAGCAACTCTAGTTCTATGCCCTACTCTAATTACCTCAACCATGGCTTCTGTAGCCCTAGCTAATAACTATAATAGTGGTTTATACTTTTGCATCATTGCCAGTATCAATAGTTATATCTTCCAAAGCTAGCAATAAAAAGATTGGTCCAACCAGCAACGATTATGAAATAATGCATCTACAAATAATCCATTATCTTGCTATTATGCTAAAACAACAACAATCAATTAGTTTATCTAAAGCAACAGACGGGACAAAGCTCCTCTCAGAGGTGCATGAACATGTTAGTAACTCCGTCAAGGGTACTCCACCTTTGATCTGTCAAGCCAAGACGTACGGATAGGACCCCGAAACCCAACCCCAAGTACCATGGCTAAAGGAGGCAGGCTAGGAGACCGTTGCATGGCAAGCACGACGGAGCACGAACAGATAAAAACTTAATTATGACTATAAAAAGTTATTCTTATATAGAGTACCATTGTAGAAAGGTCTTATTCTATCTTATTTCTTTGTATTAAAAATTAAATTTTATTTATATTGAATTTAAGAAGTTTAACTAAAACAATTTCGTTTTAGGGCCCCAAAATTTCATGAGTGGATGCTGTGATTACATATGTGCACTCATGCTTGAACAAAATCAAAGGATTTTGGCTATGGAATATAGCCAACATTCCCCAAGTTTAACTTGTGAAGAAAACTAAATTGTCCAATGTGTAAAATGGAATATATGTATTTAAAACATCATTATTTGGGTGTGTTAGATTTTCCCTGTATATGATAACTTAGTGATTAATTATTTTAAAGAGATAATTCATATATTTTTATAATTTTAGAGACAACAATAAAGTTTATAAATCTTCTTTTTCAATGGAAAAGGTAGATTGAAAGAATAAGAAGTTCTATTAACTACATATCTTTGTTGGTAAGAAGTTCAAGAAGTTTAAAGTTTAGATTTAAAGGTCATTAGCCTAACCAATACATGTCTTTAACAAATTCATTTTGTTTTTTTTAGAGAGGGTAGTCATTTTTTGTATTAACTTCAATTCATTAAGTTCATATTTGATATTACTCATTCCATATTAAAATGATGGAGTTTAAAAAAGCACAACTGTTTTTTCTCTCTCACTATTCATATAATTTTTTTTTTACTAATGTAATCATCAATAACGAAGAAAAGAATAATGTTAAATAAGTTACTAACATAAATGTCTTAATTTTAGGCATTAAATTTTTTGTTCTTAAATTTTAAAATTTTTTAATTATATAAAATATAGTCAAATTAAAATTTTCTATAGATATTAATTGTTTCAAACTAAAACAATGCTTTGTATATATTCATGTAATAAAGTTTTCAGTATGACTTCTGACTGAAAACTATCAATATTAAAAAAAAAACTCTTTTTCTTTTTTTTTTTTTGGTCTTCCCAGCAATCTCAATAGAAAGAGAAAAGTGTATTAGATAAAAAAATAGACAAATAAAATGAATTAGGGAATTGAATTATTCTTACTCTCAAAATGTAATGAAGTATAACAAGAGAAAATTATTTGAGTTACCAAACCATCATGACAGGAAGATTACATTAAATAAAAAAAAACTTAAAAAATAACATTAACAATGCGAAAGATATATATATATATATATATATATATTTGTTGTTCAAGATTTGTCAATTAATATTCCTAGCTAGTTCTGCCAAGGCCAAAGGCTAGGAATTATTTGTTCTTATAAATCTGCCGAACCTTGCTCGAGCTGATGGTTATCATTAATGTAACAAGAATAATAAAGATCATATGAAGCTTCTGGCTGTTGTTGTTTCTCGACGTCGATCCCTTCAATTTGCATGTTTTCTGCAACATTGTTAGGAGTTTCATACACATTATTGTCAAATCGTAGAGTTTGTCGTTGCTACTGATTTTCTACAACAGAAAAGTTAAAAATTTGATTCAGAATAATTATATGGTTCATGATCATAAACATGATTTTCTAACTGCGAGGTCTGTGGTCGCTGCTCTTGCTCAGCAGCTATGGAAGTGCTGCCGCTGGCCTTTCTAACATTCTCAAGCTCTTCTTGTGCACTTGGTTTTCCCTTATATTTGATACTACAAATTCTCCATTCCTGAAAATGAATACAAAATTCAGTACCTTATGGCTGAAAAAACACAAGAATATGAAACAAAAGATTGAAAAAGATTAAGTTTATTTACTCTTAAATATGATATATACCTAAAGCCCTTTTCAATGTTACTGGAATTTCAATATAAAATCTTTTGTGTCACTTTTAAAAACTTTACTAGTTAAATTATTTTACCGGTTAAATTAACTTTTTTCACAAAAAAAAAAAAAAAAAACCAACTTATAAGCTTTGCTATTGAAGGATCAAAAGCTGCTCTACAATTCAGCAAAATTAACTCCATAAAAAAAAGAAAAATTAAAAAGGATGCCTCCATGTGTTGATGCTGTAATCAATGTACAGTATAGACTATGCAATAGAAGTAAGAGCACATATATCAACTTTAAGATATATAAATGTGAATACAATATGGGTGTGTTTATAACTATGACATGAATTTGCTTGAAATCAAACAAAGAATTAACACAATTTACAAGATTTGGGTATGTGCAGTACAAGGTGGTTAAAAATTAGTTTGACTTAGCTAAAAATTGTTTAACAGAAGAGAGTGACAACTCATTCAGTTGTAATTAAATTTTAACTATCATTTCTTCAATTGTATTGTTGTTATATAATCTCTTTTAGCTATTAGAAAAGAGAGAGAGAAGTCTGAAAGTACAAGAAGAAAAATACGAGTTGCAGGGGAAGTATAAAGCTTGATTCATTGTAAGGAAAAACTAATACTTTGTATTTCTAAAAAATCTTCTTTTGTGTTGTTGGTCATGATAATAAATAAGTAGGTTATTTTTGGGGTTGTGGATGTAAGCCATTTTGGCTAAATCATGTTAAATTTCTTTTGTGTTTTTGTTGTGTTTGATTTCTGTTTTCATTTATTTTGTTTGCTTGATTTGATCTTGATTACAGAGTAAAGGGCTATGTTTTATCATCTTAGATCTTGGTGTTTTGAACACCAACAATTGGTATTAGAGTTTTGGTCATTTCTTGAATTCTAGATGGCATAAACAAAGTTCGACATTGAGAAATTCAATAGTGAAAACGATTTCAATTTGTGGAGAAGAAAGAAATTCTGAATAAAGCATATAGTGCTTTAGTTTTAAGTCTTGGTGATAAAGTTCTCAAGGAGGTCTCTAAAGAAACTATTGCAACAGGTGTTTGAAAAAGATTAGAAGAAAGGTATATGACAAAATCTTTTGTAAATAGACTCTACCAGAAGAGAAGATTGTATACTTTTGCACTAAAAGAAGGAGGATCAAATAAGGAGCATTTGGACGAATTCAATCGCATTATCTTAGATCTTGAAAACATAAACATTAAAATCAAAGATGAAGATCAAGCTATGTTATCACATCCCACATCGCTAGCAGGTGAATTTGAACTACATGATATATAGCTTGGGTTCTCCTAATTAAGTAGATGCGTTTTGGATTGTAAAACTTAAGAACAAACCCGTGACGGGTTGTGTGCCCAAAACAAACAATATCTACTTAGTAGTTGTTGGACTTGGACTGTTACATATGGTATTAGAGCCAAGTTGTGACCCGATGTGTGGATGTTCTGTTATGATCTATGATATATCCTCTGAAATGTGAATGTTCTGTTTGACCCCCTCTCGAGGATGCGAGGTCTAAAAAAGGAGAAGAATGTCACATCCCGCATCGCTAGCGGGTGAGTCTGAGCTACATGATATATAACTTGAATTTTCCTAACTAAGTAGATAAGTTTTGGGTTGCAAAGCCCAAGAGCAAATCTTTGACGGGCTGTGTGCCCAAAGCGGATAATATCTACTCAGTAATTGTTGGGCTTGGGCTGTTACATATGGTATTAGAGCTAGTTCGCGATCTGGTGTGTGGATATTTTGTTATGATCTATGATATGTCTTCTAATATGTGAATGTTCTGTATGGCCTCTCACGAGGATACGAGGTCCAAAGAGGGTGAGAATGTCACATCCCACATCGCTAGCGGGTGAATTTGAATTACATGATATATAGCTTGGGTTCTCCTAACTAAATAGATGCATTTTAAGTTACAAAGTTCAAGAACAAATCTGTGACGGGTTGTGTGTCCAAAGTGAATAATATCTACTCAGTAGTTGTTGGACCTAAACTATTACAATTTATTCTTCTGGAAGCTATCAGTTATGCACAGTTTTGCCTCTTGTGATGTAATTAGGGCAATCTTGAGAGTAGCTTCCACTAACATGGGCGCAAAAATAACTGTGAAATTAATATTCTTTGAGTTGAACAATATGGGTCAGTTAGTCTAGTTATTGGTGAAGTATTTTTGAGTTTTATATATCATTTAACCTAACTATCAGAACATACATCAAAGTTTGTCAGTTATCTTTTAGGAATTGGGGTATACTGGTAATTGTTATGCTTTTGTTTAACATTAGTATTGATCAGTTATTAACTCAAGCACAATGCCAAAATGTAACTTTTCTATATCCGGTTTCCAATGTTTAATTATTTTGACATTTGATGAACGAGAAAGGGAAAGGGAAAAGGAAGGGAGAAAATGGGGGAAAATAATATGGCTGTTATTTTTATCTGAGAATTTGATAGCTAAAAGTCATATGATATGTTATTTTTTGAGCTCAAATCTATGTTGACTTGGTGTTAGACTGTTATTGGTCTTCCATTTTATAGGACAATAGCCTGATCCCATCTTTATGCCCACTAACTTTCATAGCATTCTGGGTATAAATTTACGATTCCAAGGATTGGTTTTTCTTTCATAGATTCTTTTTTCATTTTTTTTGTTCTGCAGGAGTTAGATAGTATATGTCTTGAGAACAACTGGATATTACCAACTTATCGTGTATCACCAATTGAGAATCATACAAGTTGATGGGCCTGTCTTTGTGGGCCGCTAAAACATCAAGACAAGTTATTTTTTCATTAAAGCAGTTGAAGCCTAACTTGTTGACACTCCCACCAATTACCAGCTTTTCTACAAATTCTTATTCCTTTCTTCCTTACATGCAGAGTAAGTCTTTTGGTGGTGGGAGTTGTTCACAATTGCAGTTAACTACCATACCCTGATGAGAAGTCATTTTCCTTCTTTAATGCTGATGTTCTTTCTCTTTTAAAGTCTTTTCTTTAAGCTGTATTTGCAACTATATATATGAGGTATGAGGCAAGTAAGAGTGAGTTATGTACTCTTCTAAAAATCTTAGCATTATTGAATAAAATTTTGCTGTTCAAATCAGCATTCTCAGATTGTAAAAAATCTTTGAATTTTAACTTGGGATCAGAGCCTCATAGCAACCATTGAAAACTCTTCCAATTCAACACAAGTAATAACAATGCAACCAAATGTTAATCATTCAGCCATCACTTTTTCAAATACAATCAAACTTACCGACTCAAATTTTCTTCTGTGAAAATCTTAAATTATCTAGACTCGAAAATTACTCCACCCAACAGATATGAAAATACTGCTGATGAAGATGGAAACATCACCATAGCTACTAATCTTGCCTACAAGCTTTGGAAGAAACATGATCAACAGCTCCCGGGATGGTTACTATCGACCCTAAGTGAATTTATACTGGCATCAACAGTAGACTGCTCCACCTTTTCTAAACTTTGTGAGTCACTTAAAAAATTTTTTTCAGCCAAATTTATGGCCAAAATAGTTAACCTTAGAAGTCTGCTAACCTTAACGAAGAAAGAAAACATAAGGATAGTGGAATACTATTAAAGAATAAAGAGTATATTTGATGCCTTGAAGGCATCAAGTGATAATCTGATAGATAAGAACCTGATCATGTATATTTTAGGAGGCCTTGAGAGGGACTTTGAATCAGTGATAGTAAACTTGTCTTCAAGGTTTGAAATACCAACTTTGGAAAAAGTTTACTCAATGCTTTTAACTCAATAAACCAGACTAGATGGTTGGAATGGATTTTCGAATCTTCAACAAGAAATGTCAGCCAATCTTACTCATACCAGTCAACAACACAAGAAGAATTGAAACTCTCCAAATCAAGGCGAAAACTTCTTTAACAATCAAGGTCGAGGGAGAGTGAGACCTGAAACAATCAAAGGGAGTAAACTAACATGTCAGATCTACTTAAAGGTTGGTCATATAGCAACTAATTGCTGGCACAGGTACAATAAAGAGGTTACCCCTTAGCAGTAAAAATAAGAGAGCAAATGTTCTTATCTTATAAGTTCAGAAACAAGCATAGATCCAGCCTGGTATATGGATAGTGGATCCATTAACCACATCACCATTACACTGCAGAATCTCTCAACCAGCTCAAAATACAAAAGAACTGACAAAGTGGTTATAGGTAATGGTCAGAATCTTAATATCTCTCATATTGGTTCCCTCACCTTTCACACACCACATTATTCAGAATGCATTAGACTTAACAATGTGCTCTATGTTCCCAATATCACTAAAAACCTTATCAATGTTTCTAAATTACTTCTTGACAACAAAGCCTCTGTACTTTCAACAAAAAATTTTGTGCTGTGAAGGACTCGGAGACAGGAAAGGTCCTGCTTAAAGGAGTGGCTAAAGGAGGTTTGTACCAACTACTGGAGTGTCCAATGCCATCTAAGAGCCCTTGTGACTCGGCCCTTTTTGCTTCTTGTATTGGCATTTCTTTCTCAAAACTTGAATTAGCATGCTTAGTTTCTAACATTGTCGAAGATACATTAGAACAGGAAGATCAAAGTTTTTTTGAAACCTGGCATCAGAAGTTAGGCCATCCTCATGCCAAAATGCTCAAAAATATCATGTCATCTTGTACTAAGTTGAACAAAATCAATAAAGATCAAGGCACTTCAGTTTCTACTTCTTTTTTCTATCCTGCATGTCAATATGGCAAAATGTATAAGCTGCCTTTTAAATCCTCTGAAACCAAAACAAAAAAGGTGTTAAAACTAGTTCACACAGATCTATGAGGTTCAGCTCCAATAGCATCTATCAATGGACATAGGTTCTATATAGCCTTTGTGGATGACTACACTAGATATACCTGAGTTTTTTCTTTAACTTATAAATCTGAGGCCTTCAATGTTTTTAAACATTTTAAAAGCCATGTTGAAAATATACTTGAATGCGAAATTAAAACTCTTCAAAATGATATGGGAGGAGAGTTTAAACCTTTTGAAAGCTATTTAAAAGAATAAGGAATAGCCCTCAGATATGCCTGCCTATATACACATTATCAAAATGGCAAAGTTGAAAGGAAACACGGGCATTTAGTTGAGACAGGACTAACTCTATTGCCTCAGGCTTATATACCCTTAAAGTTCTGGTAGGAAGCCTTCTACACATCCACCTACCTCATAAATCGTCTACCAACACCTATGCTTGAAGGAAAGTCACCTTATGAACTTGCTTTTAGACATAAACCAGATTTAATGTTGTTTAAGGTTTTTAGATGTGAATGCTATCATTTCTTTAGGCCTTATAATAAGTATAAATTGAGTTTTCACACTTCAAAGTGTGTATTCATTGGTTACAGCTTTTATCATAAAGGGTATCTCTGCATGCATCCATTTAAAAGAATCTACATTGCTAGAAATATTGTTTTCAATGAGAAAAAATTTCCTTTTGCCTCTGATCCAAATTTTATCTCTCACATTCCTAAACACATTTATGATGAACCAAACTCTACCTTACCTTTCTTTACCATAGCGAATTGGTACAAATACCAGCATATGGACACTCATCTAGTAGATACAGACTCACTTACTGCCACTCCTAGTGCACAATCCTTCTCTCATTCGAATTCACATCAACTAAGACAACAGACCACTGATGTATTATCCAACTTACCTCACACAAATTGTCTAAACTAAGAATCTGATCACACCTCTCAGCCTAAGCAAAGTATCCAGAATGTAACTCAACTAGCAGATCACCCATGATTACAAGGAGTAAAGCTGAAATTTTTAAACCAAAGACTCCTCACTCTCTACTAGTTGAAACTCCTACTGATGAAATACCTATCAATGAAACATAAGCCTTTGAGAATCCGAAGTGAAAAACAGCCATGGAAGGGGAGCTTTAAGCCTTGACCAACAACCAAACATGGGACCTTGTACCATACTCACCTAATTAAAAAGTTGTAGGATGCAGATGGGTGTTCAAAGTCAAACAGAATCCAGATGGTATGGTGGAAAGACACAAAGCAAGACTAGTTGCTAAAGCCTTCTTGCAAACACCAAGGATAGAGTTTGCAGAAACCTTTAGCCCTATAGTCAAAATAGCAACAATTAAGGTGATTTTGATCTTAGTAGTTCAAAAAAATTAGTGCCTGAGACAAGTTGACATAAACAATGCCTTCTTAAATGAAAAGTTGAATGAGACAATTTACATGACACAGCCTCCAAGTTTTGAAGATCAAGAGTTTTCTACTCATGTCTACAGACTCAAAAAGGCAATCTATGGACTTAAGCAGGCTCCGAGATCATGGTGTGAGAAGCTTAAGTCAGCACTTAAGACCTGGAACTTCAACAATTCCAAGTCAGATGCATCGCTGTTTTATAGAGCTGATGCCTCTGGTACTGTCTTGCTGCTGATTTATGTTGATGATATTATTGTCACAAGAGACAATGGCTTTGAAATTGAGAACTTAATCAAGAGATTAAATAAAACTTTTGCACTCAAGGATCTGGGAGACCTTAGCTATTTTTTAGGACTTGAAATTATAAGGGCAGAAGGTGTTCTTCATATGTCATAGACCAAATATATCACTGATCTTCTTGTCAAGACTAATATGCTAAATAGCAAACGAATAAAGACACCAATAGTGACAGGTAACAGACTCAGCAAGTATGGAGGAAAATCTTTTGAACCAAGAACTCTTTACAGATCAATGATAAAATCCCTGCAATATGCAACTATCACCATACCTGACATTGCCTTCTCAGTGAACAAGTTAAGTCAGTATATGCATGAACCAAAGGAAGAGCATTGGAATGCCTGTAAACGTGTACTGAGGTACTTAAAAGAAACTGCACAATTAGGATTGAAGTTCTGCAAGTCAGATAGTCTTAAGCTGGTTGGGTTCTCAGATGCAGATTGGGCATCTGATCTTGATGACAAAAAATCAACAACTGGTTACTGCATCTTTCTAGGAAACAATCTAGTCTCGTGGAGTTCCAAGAAACAACCGGTGGTGGCAAGATCTTCAACTGAGTTAGAATACAGAGCACTAACTCACACTATTATAGAATTGAGCTGGATCAAATCACTACTAAGTGAAATTAAAGTTGAGCTAAATCAAGAGGCTGTAGTGTGGACAGATAGTCAAAGTGCTACTACGCTTGCAACCAATCCAATTTATCATGCATGCACTAAGCACATTGAGACAGACATTCATTTTGTGTGAGACAAAATTGGCAACAAGGAAGTTACAATCAAGTATGTACCTACAGACGAGCAAATGGCAGACTCCCTAACCAAACCTCTGTCACAGGACAAGCTCATATTTTTCAGAGGAAGACTTAGACTTGAAGAAAGACATAGGCTCAGCTTGAAGGGGGGAGTTGAGAATCATACAAGTTGATGGGCCTATCTTTGTGGGTTGTCAAAACATCAAGACCAATTGTTTTTTCATTAAAGCAGTTGAAGCCCAACTTGTTGACACTTTCGCCAATTACCAGCTTTTCTGCAAATTCTCCTTCTTTCCTTCTTTGCGTGCAGTGTAAGTATTTTGGTAATAGGAGTTGTTCACAATTGCAGTTAACTACCATACCTTGATGACAAGTCATTTTCCTTCTTTAATGCTGATGTTCTTTCTCTTTCAAAGTCTTTTCTTTAAGCTGTATTTGCAACTATATATATGAGGTATGAGGCAAGTAAGAGTGAGTTATGTACTCTTCTGAACATCTTAGCATTATTGAATAAAACTTTGCTATTCAAACCAGCATTCTCAGATTGTAAAAAATCTTTGAATTTCAACTTTACCTTTAGATGGTAAGGTTTTTTAAATTCATTATGCAACATGAGAAATGAGAAATTGCAAATACTTTTCTTATATTACCTAATGAACTAAAGTTTCCCATAATTCATCTCACGATATCTAATTCCAAATCAACATTATGATTTTAGTTGTTTCATTTAATCATTTCACCTTAATGGGAGATATGAGTAGGCTCATTTTTCTTATATTCCATGTCATATGTAGAATGAAGCATGCGAATTATATGCTGGAATGAAGGTAATCTGATTTGTTTTCCTGTTTAAAAGTTGTTGCAAATTCAAACCCTTGTTGATTCAACAATGATTCTTGATTACAATCAAGCAACACAATTCATCAAGAACACACAAATCAAACAAGAAGAAAAACAGAACAACTTCTTTACATGGTTCAGCTTGAAGCGTACATCCACAGAACCAACACACTCTCAAGAACTTTATTAAAGAAGATGAAGATTACAATTACAGAGGGAATGTTCACAGCTACAAAACAAGCTAAAGAACACTCAATTCGGATGACTAAGACTCAAGATATTCGATCATGAAAATGACATGTTGCCCAGCATTTTATACTTCAAACTGAAACAAAAAACGACTGCAGAATCCTGAAGCAACTAACTAAATGACACGGTCATTTAAAATTATTTAGTTCACCCCACTTAAATCTGAGAACACCCCCTCAACAAAAGTGGTTTCCAAGCGCAAGTAGCAGTGAAAGGAATCGATTTTGAGTGTTCAAATGTCGGTGACTCGAGTTCTAATCCTCGTGAAGCAAGAGAATCAGCTGCAGGGCAAATGTTGGAGAAGCTGCGGAGAATTGCAAGCCAGGATCTATAATTTTCAGGACATATAATTTAGAAGCATGGGAACAGCATACGTGGTAGCTAGTTATACCTGTTTAGAGGTCTTTATTTCGCAACTTGAATTCATGTGATTAACTTTAAAAAAGTCCTTTTGAAACATCCATCTAACAAACGCTACACCCCAGCTAGCTTAAAATATATTATAGCCACTTTAATATAGCTAGTTTTGCTTGAACCATCTTTAATTTTACACACACACACACAATTACAAATTCAAGGCCATTTATCGTATCAACAAATGTCCTCCCCGTTTAGTTCCCCTATTTCAACTGGGAGCACGGCAAAAAGACTGTTGTTAAGCCTTATTTTGCCAAGGCCTTTGTTCAAGTCCATATATTTTGTTTTACTCGACAAAATATCTGATGGTGTTGAGGTTTGTCCAACAAAATACTCTCGAGTGTTATGAGTTTTGTTCGAAGAAATAGTATCCGATAGTGTTGAATTTGCTAAACATTGTTGGATATGTCTTACAATGTAAAATTTGATTTCTGGTATATAATGCATTTTCGTTTTAGTCAAACATTTAACAAAAATGTTGGAGTGATTGATTCTTTGACTAATTTTTATATTTTTTGTTCTTCCGTCAGCTGGTTCCATAGGCCTCCGAGTGCTATGCATATATTCGAGGGCTGTAATGCATTAGGGGAAATGAATCTCCAAATCCGACAAAGATTTAAATCAAAATAAAGATATTTTTAATTCTAGTGCTTATAAAATTTTTCTTTCTTGGTTATGTTCTTTTATAAATTGATATTTTTAATATCAATTTTTTTTTTTTTATATTGTCTTAAATAGCCAATAACATGTTCTACATGTTAAAATGATAAAATATTAAAACTGTTTTGCTTCTATTTCCTGCTGTGAATGTAGGCTGAAGTATATATTTAAGGTCTATAATTTCTGCAATTCTTATACACTTTTGGGTTATGAAAATAAAATAGTTTTACTGCTATTTCCTGCTATGGATGTAGATTGATTGTCGAACCACCACGTAATTCTTCTTGTTTTTGCATTTTGTTGCTGTTTTTCTGTGTTAATCAAACTGTTCTTGTTTGATTACTTGTTTAAATCTTGATCGGCTAGTTCTAATTGATAAATTGATTACAGTCTTGATCTTTGAAATCAGTTTAAGTTCAAGCTTGAGTGATTCTTATCACGTATTTGTATACTGAGTTCATTTCCAATACAAAATTAACAATATTAAATGATAATTAATTTAAACAATTAAAGTTAATTATTATACTTAACTGACTCAAAATATTTTTAAAAGTTTTAATTTTTAGTTTATTATATCATTGACATTAGGATGTCCACAAATTTATGGAAATTAAAGTACAAATGATCTATTTAGTGTCACGTATGTAACAATAATAATCTATTTAGTATTACATGTATTGTTAATAATTATTTAATAATTTTGTTATTTTTTTAAAACATAAAAAAATAATATATTTGAATAAAGATGTTCGATTTTGGGCTTTCCCTACCAAGGATTAGGCTCGCTGGGGGACCTCTACCGAGAAAAAACATTATACATGGACTACAGCACTGCTTTCGTTCCCAAAATTGTTCATATCCCTTGCACTATTCATATGCATGCGCATCTACTATTCGCCTTTGCAGCCATCTCACACGCATATTTGCCATTCGCTTGTGTTCATATCTTGTACTTATCATCATCTTATTTTGTCTGGATCGAATATGACAATTTTAAAATATTAAGCTTTCTGTAGCGTAAATTTTTGGATTCATATTGAACCAACTGTGCCACCATATTATTTGTTAATAGAGAAAAATAGACCCACTGTCTCAAGGGAGGGGAATTCGCTCGCTCGTTACCACTTAGCCAAAAGCTAAGTGACCTCTACAATTATAAATTAAAAGTTGAAGTATATCTCACTTTCAAGCATACTCTTATATAGATTTAAAAGAAAAAAAGAAAAGAAAACAGATTAAATCATGCTATATAATTTGCATCTTGAACACATTAATATATATATATATATATATCATACTCTATTTACGAAACACACAAATTAAAAAATATCTTTTAACATGTTTCTCTTTACACTTTTCATAATGAAAAATAGATTTGTTGAAGATATGCATTTAGTTAGGTTAGAGTCCTTCAATTAGAAACCAAAAGGAATTAAAAACCCTAAACTTCTTAAGCTTTCTTATCAATCATAAAGGCACTTGTCTAGCGCTCAAATGGTGAACAATGTTGGTGAGAAATTTACTTAGGTGTTTTCTTTTAAGAGATTTTCAAACTTTTTATCGATATAAAATTCAAATGTAAAACTTTTAAAGTTCTAGTTGTTGTTGGTAGTTAGAAATTTTAGTCTTGTGAATATATTATTTAAAGATTACATTGAGAAAAAAAAAATTAAAGATGAAATAACTTAAAATGAGTCACTTAAGGGAATTAATTGAAATTGAATTACAAGAGTTCTTGTAATAAAAAATCACCTTTGTAAGTTCTTCTTTACTAGAGAAATATTTTAGTGGCTCCTATGATCAAAACGAAAGATTTTTATCTTATGAAAAATTTTTCATAAAGTTTCTCTTCATTAATAAACCTTTGATGTAAATTTTTATTAATTATTTTTTTAATTATTGATTAAATTTATTATTAGTATTTGTTTGTAGTAGCTTTAAATTGATTAGTTAAAGATTTATTTGGTTTTGATTCATTTAAAATATAACAAATCTTAATATATTTTGAATTGTTAGTTTTAATTTTTTATTTTTTGTAACAACACCTTTCACCTTTCTCAAGTGTATTAGGATTTAAATATAAGGTAATTTTAACCAGTCATTAAATTATTATGCAGGCGAGAAACTTCCCTTTCCTCTTTAATGATAATGTTTGAATACAAACATTCATTTTTTAATAACCCATTGGGCAATTTAATTTACTTTGATTTTGAAGTTAGCAAGATTCCATAGCCGAAATCCTTTGACTTTTTTCACATTTGAGCACACAAACAAGTAATCACAGCAGTGGCTGAAGCAACTTTTTTAGCTCGATCTTCTTGTATTTAAATAGACAAAGACTTCAACTTTTAAAAGTTGTTTCAATTTATTTTGTCCAATGGCTGGACTCTATTGTAGAGAGAGCATTTTAAATACAAACAATTTTTTTTTCATTCAATACCCCAAATTTTATTTCGATTTTTCACAATTTGTCAAAATTCTACGACCTAATCCCAACACAAACGATAGTGACTTTATAAAACTATGAATACAACACAGAAAACCATCAATATAAGAGTTTAAATGGCTCGTGCTAGAATTATATTTTAAACACAACAGATCAATACATCAAAATACTTGCTAACACAAAATATATTAATAATTAATAAAAATAATTTAAAAAATACTCTTATACTAAAAGGTACTAATAAAAATGAAAATATACGAAAGCATCACTAAAGTGCTACTGTTGTCAGTGGGACAAGATATGATTCACACCCTCTAAAGGCGAGGAAGAATGTTATATCTCCCCGCAGGAATTGGTCTCAGATTTGGAATAAAATTAACATTGATGATGATGATGCCAACTGGGTTCAGGTTCAGTCCCACTGATGAAGAGCTCATCGAATTACTAGAAAGAAAAGTTTCTGGTCAAGAAACGCATCTCCATGGCCATTTCATGATTGAAAGAGATGTTTACGAGCATGATCCACAACATATTCAATGTTTGTTAAACTTTCTTCTTTATTATGCTTATCTTTTTGGTCATCCTGTCCGTGTTCAGTTTTATTTAGTGTTTAGTGGGTTGTTTATTTTTAATTTTTCTTTAAGATAGTATAAAAGATTTGTGATTTTAAATCTGGTTTATAAATATTGAAAAAGACTTTCATTTTTGTTTAAAAAAAAAAATCATTTAGGGTTTGAATTTTTTTTATTTTTCAAAACCTAGGTGAAATCTGAAAAGGAAAATCACTGTATATATGTCCGACTAGCTAGAACATCATGTACTGTTGTCTGGTAGAACGTTCACTTAACATGTATTAATTGTTCTAACACCGAACACGACAATATATCTGGCTTTCGTGATCCCACTGCTTGAATTATAGAATAAACTTTAATTATGTAAAGAGAAACGTAAATCTATGAATATATATGGTTACATAATTTTAGTCCTGGAATACTGTAAATGAACAAAACCATTTACAAACCCAGAATTGCATCCAAATTTTTATATTTTAATAGCATTTTAACGAAACATGTTCTTACTTTCTATGTTTTCTCGTATCTGTTCAAAAACAAGGAGTGTATCAAATTTAAAACCAGACGCAAATCCTTAATTATCTAACTCTTATGGTGCCGTAAGTCACCAATATAGTTGCTGTTATATATGTTTATCATATCATAATTGAACTTTATAGATGTAGGGGATCACAGTGTAGCATTATCGGGGAACGAAATATACTACTTCTGCTTGAAGAAGAATGGTTCCAGAGAAGTTGCAGGTCAAGGATGGTGGAGACCCATAGTCCACGCTAATAAAATTTTTCTTAATATCGAAAGGCATCGTCTAGCTGGTTACAAGAGACCACTAACATTTCACAGATTCGCTGATGATCACGATAATTAAAAAAGCCGAAAGAATGCCATCAAGACTAACTGGATTACGCATGAATATGGATTTGAATCCTCCCCAACGGTTTGTTCCATTGCATACCCATTTATATACAAATACATATGTGTCTGTAATACCCTGTTGGTGTTCAAAACACCAGCATCCAAGATAACAGAACACAGCCCCTTACTTGGTAATCAAGATCAAATCAAGAAAACAGAATGAATGAAAACAGAAATCACATGCATCAAGAACACAGAAAAAATTTGACGTGATTCAGCCAATATGGCTCACATCCATGACCCTAAGAACAGCATACTTCTTAATTATCATGACCAACAACACAAAAGAACATTTTCTAGAAATACAAAGTATCAGTTTTTTCTTATAAGAAATCAAACTTCATTCTTCCTTTACAACTTGTATTTTTCTTCCTGCACTTCCAGACTTCTCTCTCTTTTCAGATAGCTAAAAGAGCTTATATAACAAGAGTATAATTCAAGAAATGACAGTTAAAATTTAGTTATAACTGAATGAGCTGCTAACTCTCTTATGTTAATTATTTTTTAACTAACTCAAACTGATTTTTAACTACCTTATACTCCATAAATCTCCACCTTGGTTACAAATCATTTTGCTGTTCCTAGTCTAAACTTTAGTTTTAGTTGTTTTTTTTTAATAGTAATTAACTCCAAGCAATGCTGAAAATTAGTTACTGCCACAAGTTTTGTAAGCATGCCTGCTGCATTGTCATTGGTATAAACTTTCTTCAGTTTTACAGCTCCTCCAATTTCATCTCTGATAAAATGAAATCGAACATTTATATTTTGTTCTTTTGTGATACATTTGATTTTTACTCAAATGTATTGCATTTTGATTCTCAGTCCATATAGAAACTGAGTTTTGATGCCATCCCAACTCAGTTATTAAACTACTCAGCTATTTTGCTTCCTTTATTGCCTCTGCTACTACAATGTACTCCAACTCAGTTGTTGACATAACTACAACATGTTATAAAGATGATTTCTAACTCACAATACTCTCACAAAATGTAAACAAGTAACTTGCCACTGACATTCTCCTGTCTAAGTCATCTACATAATCTGCATCCATAAAACACTGAAGTTCCTTTCTAAGTCTAAAGTCATTCCTAAACTTTAAACCAAGTTTAGAAGATCCCTTTAAGTATTTAAGCACCCATTTTACAGGTTCCCAATGCTTTCTCCCTAGGTTTGACATATACCTGCTTATCATGCCTACTGCAAAGGCTGAATCTTGCTTTATGCAAACCATAGCATACATAGTACTCTTCATAACACAGGCATATGCTATTCAACTCATCCAAACTTTTTTTTTTCATTCAAAGGATAATCCTTGCTTGACAACTTAAAATGAGCAACAAGTCATGTAGATATTGGTTTTGCATTATCCATTCTAAATCTTCCTAACACCTTATTTATGCATGCCTCCTATGACACAAACAAGGTTCCACTGTCTTTATTCTTTATAATATGCATGCCAAGAATTCATTTTGTATCCCCCAAATCTTTCATTTCGAACTCATCTTTAAATTTTTCTTTAAGCTCCTATTTCTCTAACCTTGACTTGGTTGCAATGAGCATATCATCTACATATATTAGTAGATATATCGCTCTTTCATCTTTCACATGCTTATAATAGACACAAGAATCATAATAGCTTTTAATATATTCATTCTTGATCATAAAATCATGAAACCACTTATACCATTGTCTAGGTGATTATTTAAGGTTATAGAGAGATTTTTTGAGTAAGCATACATAGTCTTCCTTTTCTTGTTCCATGAAACCTTCTAGCTGTTCCATCATAATGTCTTGATCTAATTTCCCATGCAAAAAGGTAGTTTTTACATTCATATGGTCCAACTCAAGATCAAGAGATGCAGTCAAAGCTTACAACACTATAATAGAATTGTATTTTACTACTAGTGAAAACACTTATGTGTAATCTATACTTTCTCTTTAGGTGAAACTTTTTGCAACTAACCTAAGTTTATGCCCTTTTAATTTAGAGTCTGCAGCCCCTTCCTTCAATTTATATTTCCACTTGCATCTAATTATCTTTCTATCATTAGGCCTTGGTATCAAATCCATGTTTTTTTTTTTTTCAAAGAGTTAATTTCTTCATTCATGGCTGTCAGCCATTCAACTTTATAAGCATTTTTTATAGCTTCTGCATATGTTCTAGGTTTTTCATTGATGAATTCTTCCATTGTGTTTAAGGCACATGTTATTAAATCAGCATAACTATATTTGGTAGGCGGTCTTATCATCCTTTTATGTTTATCCCTTGTTAACTGATAGTCAATGTCATGAACTTATTCTTCTAATGTACTTACTTTTGTTTCTAAGATTTGTTTTTTTGTTTGAGGGGTTGTCTCTACCTCAAAATGTACTATATCATTTCTTGAAACAGTTGTAGTTTCATGTTCTAATGACCTATCTACATCTCTTTGTGTATCATTTTTTGGAGGCTTAAGCATAACACTTTCATTGAAGACCATATCTCTATTGAGAATAGCTTTTGGAGGTTTTAAGTCAGTGCATCAAATTTTATAACTTTTAACTCTTTTGGGGTATCATAGAAAAATACCTTTTAGTGCTCTAGGCTTCAACTTACCTTGTTTAACATGTACATATGCTAGACATCTAAAAACTTTCAAGTTTAAGTAATTTTGAACTTTGCCAGACCATTTTTGCTCTGGTGTCATCCTTTTTAGTGCCTTTGAAATGCTTCTATTAATAAAGTAAATAGCTGTAACTAAAGCTTTTGCCTAAAACTTATGCCTAAAACTTTTTTGGAAGTTTTGATTGTAATAACACATACCTTACTTTCTTAATAATTATCCTATTTATTCTTTCGATAACCTTATTTTATTAAAGAGTCTTCAAAACATATCTGTGTTTTGTTATGCCTTCAACTTTGTAGAAGTCATCAAACTCTTTATTGCAAAATTCAAGTTTATTATCAGTCCTCAAGTACTTTGCCTTTTTATCAGTTTACTTTTCAACCATTAATTTCCATTCTTTAAAGAACTTGAACTCTTAATCTTTTGTTTTCAAAATATAAACCCACAACTTTCTTACATAGTCATCAATTAAGGATAAAAAATATCTATCTCCTCCCATTGATTCTTCCTATGAAAGCCCTATGTGAAAAGAACACCCAGAGGCCATAATCCTCTTACCTTCAGTTCTTTAATTTGAAGCAATGACAATTTTGTTGATTGATAACCTTTATATGATGAATCACTATCTTCAGAGGTTACAGTTGCATCTTTATTCTTACTTTTCTGGTCTTTGGCGTTATTTTTCCTATCAAGACAATTTCTTTTGAAATGACCTTCTTTGTAGCAATGGAAACATTTAAATTTCTTGTTTTTGGACTTTGATCTATGCTGATTATTCTCCTTTTTACCTTTCTTCTCAGTTTTTCCTTTTACAGTTAAGCTTTCGCTTTTTCCATGTCCTGCTTTCCTTAGTTCTCCCCTTTTCTTCAATTATTTTGAGTTAGGTGCTACTTCAACATCTTGCATAGAGATTGTTTCTCTTCCAAGGGTCAAATTATCCACAAAAGTGCTCATATAAAGTAGGGAGAGAACTGAGTAGCAACATGTGTAACACCCCCAAATTTTAAAGGCATATATAATACTAAAACATTCGTAAAACTCACATAACTATGAGAAATTTTATATAACTTAAATAAAACTTGCAAATAAATTAATTAGTCAAATATTTCTAATTTTAAATAATAATAAATAACCACAAGTTTCTAATATAAATCTTGATTAAATAACGCAACAAAAGAAACTCCCAAAACTTATAATGCTTAGGGAACCAAGTGACATTAGAAACTTGGCCAAATTCATCATCTAAGTGCACAATCTTTCAATTATCTGGAATCACAATAAACTATAGTGAGTTTTAAACTCAGTAAGGATACTAATTTTTCATAAATATAAAATACATGCATACTTATATATAACGCATTTATATTCAATGCATGCACATGATATGGCATAGAATAAAAATCATGTTCATTTTCGAAAAATTCAGTAACACTTAAATACTATATAACATTCTTTCAAAATTTTCTAGCAATATCTTCTTTCAATTACCTCTTAGCAAGATTTCACATCACTTAACACTAAATGAGTCAATGTCATCCATCGATGATATACCATATATGGGATAAGTGCAAATGAGGCATATAATTTTTTTTTAAAAAAATAAACACTTATGCCTGAATGTAAGAGCCACACCCTCACCCTAATCATCGGTGAGTCCTTCCACATGCACAAATATTCTTCACATGAATATGAAGACCACTATACCCAAGGATACCCCTTAGGTCTCTCCCATATCACACGGAACAATAAATAATAACAATAATACCAAACGCAAAAGAATGACCACAATAAACAATAAAAGCTCCACATAACTTATAATCGCCTATTAAGAAAGTAACGAAATTTGATATCCTAGTACTCAAAACTTAACTTTCATAAGTACTTTTCTTACAAAAATAATTTCTCATTACTTTAAACAAAATGCACATATCCATACTTAAATGCAAATTCATGTGACATAAAATGAATCACAATAATATAATCATAAACAATTATAATCACAATAGCACATATATTCATAAACAATCACATAAATATATAACCATATCAAAATAATATTTCGTCAGAATTTATAACTGAAAAATATTCTTGAAAATATATTCAAACATATACATATGTGTATTGTGATTCTCTTTTAAAAAATCTAGTATACTTAGCTCTCGACGATCACAATAAAATTTAGTTTAAACTTTTCAACCTATAATTAAAAATTAGTATTCATGAGATTTCTATATACTACCACAAAGCACATATAACCTTATTAGTCTCCAAATTCCTCATAAAACTAAGCCTTTTCATTTTCTAAACTTAATCAATTATCTTGACAGCATTATACTATATACTGAGTAACTATCAATTATTTATTTTTAGAAAATACAATACATTCCCAAATGTTATAAAATTTTGCAGAGATAATGAAGACATATAGACAGTAAGTTATTAAAATATTTGAGTCTAAATTAGTATTTTAACTATTTGAAATATATTTTATTTTCAAAACATCAAATTCTGCTAAACAAAAATTGACAGTAAACTATTTTCATTCAAAATTTCGTAACAAATTATAGATATAGAATTTTATTCTGAAATTTTAGTATATTAAACTAAACATAATAAGAAATTAGTATAAAAAATTTTATAATTTTTTAAAATATTTTGGTTAATTAAAATAATTCTATCATTTAGTTTTTCTACAAAAACGCACAATTTTCAGCATCCTGGAGTCAGATTCGAAAAATCATTAAAAATTGAAAATATAATAATTTTTTATCAAACAAAATTTATAATAACCCTAAAGATATTTAGCTTATTTATTTAAAACAGTTTTAATAAATTTGAAATATATAATTTTATAAAATTCATGAATTAAGTTACTGTCATAATATTATTTCTGCAAAAATTTTATTTTCCCTTAACTATCTCTCCATAAATAAAAATTCTCTACTTTCAAAATCATGAAATTTAACCGTAACATCATAATTAGATTATAAATTTTAATTATCATATTCTATAAAATTTAATAACAAAATTACTTATTACTAATAATAAATTATTAATTTAAAAATCGATATAAAATAAGAAAAAGAAAACTTACTATTTCTTCTTTACCTTTTGCTTTTTCCTTGACTCTTACTCTTACCCTATTTCTTTTTCTCAAATACGTTAAAACCCTAAACACAAATAAACCCTTCTATTTATACTAGAATAATTTATCAATTCAGTCCCTAATTTAACTCTTTTTATCTATTTAATCCCAAATTTATAATTTATTCTTAAAATATTCAATTATTTTCTATATAAGACATATACATCCCAAAAGCATAACTTATTATCTATCTATAAATATATAATCTAATTTAGAGAAAACGAGGGTGTTACATGTAACAGCCCCGGCCTAACAACTACTGAGTAGATACTGTTCGCTTTAGGCACACAACCCGTCACGAGTTTGTTCTCGAGTTTTGCAACCCAAAACGTATCTATTTAGTTAAGAGAACTCAAGCCATATATCATGTGGCCCAGAGGCTTTGTAATCCAAAAAATGTCTACTTAGTTAGGAGAACCCAAGCTCTGTATTATGTAACTCAAACTCACCCGCTAGCGATGTGGGATGTGACATTCTCCCCCCTTTTTATACCTCGTGTTCTCGCGAGGGGGCCATACAGAGCACTTACATATCATAAGACATCTCATAGATCATAATAGAATATCCACACATCTGGTCGCGGGCTGACTCTGATACCATATGTAATAGCCCTGACTCAATAACTACTGAGTAGATATTGTCCGTTTTGGGCACATAACCCGTCACGGATTTGTTATTGAGTTTTACAACCTAAAATGCGTTTACTTAGTTAAGAGAACCCAAGTTATATATCATGTAATTCAAACTCACCCACTAGCGATGTGAAATGTAACATTCTCCTCCCTTTGAATCTCGCGTCTTCGCAATGGGTCATAGAATATTTACATGTCGGAAGACATATCATAGATTATAACAAAACATCCAAACATTAGGTTACAGGCTGGCTCTGATACCATATGTTAGCGCCGGCCCAACAAGTACTGAGTAGATATTGTCCGCTTTGGGCACACAGCCCGTCACAGATTTGCTCTTGGGCTTTGCAACCCAAAACATATCTACTTAGTTAGGAGAATCCAAACTATATATCAGATAGTTCAAACTCACCCGCTAGCGATGTAGGATGTGACACAGATCATAAAAAACTGTTCTCCACAAGATCCATTTCTAAGTTCAAACACACACAATAAGCTACCTAAAAGTAACAGAATGGGAACTGATGGAAGGCATTAAATCCTCAATAAAAGTTGACGCGTCCAAGAAAATTTTTTTAACTCTATTATTCTTGCTCGTACAAATTTTTAGAAACCCCTATGGCATTATTAAGGTATGTTGAAATTTCCTCCTTTCATTTTATCAAAGATGTCCAATGATATTACTTTCTGGGGCGCAAAAGGCTAACCCACGTCCAACTCACTTCAAACTGTGCACATGGGTTGAGCCCTAAAGGAAAGAGCCCTCGAAGGCAATACCTTAGGTACAAAGTTAAGAAAAGATTCTAAATTTGTAAATTTCATAGGAAAATAACCTACTCCAACCCCTTCTCGGCTTCTACCCATCAACTATTAAGGTATGTGATTTTATAGAGGAAAAAGTTCAAAGAAATTACTCCACCAAACTAGAATAAAACCTCGATTATCCAATACATCATAAATAGGTCATCCAATATTTACAAGTCAT
>CP135539.1:1136261-1151903 GCA_032402905.1 Khaya senegalensis | reverse complement strand
ATAGTTAATAAATTTTTTTAATAATTAATAAGAATAAAATATTATTATTTCTATTGTAAAACTAATAATAGTAAACTAAATATGTCTATAAGAGAGATTGGGTTAAGATGGATTGGATTATTTTATAACTTTAATAATTTATCATAGGGAATATTATTAATTTACATTTAATAAATTTAAATGTTAAAAGGTTTGTGTTAAGAAGGGTAATATTCTTTTATAAATATAATAACTACCTAAACTAAATTGTTATTAGTTTTAATTAGAAATAAGAATTTAAATAATTTTATTAAATAATAGAGTTATGAAACCATATATATTAATTATCTAAGTAGATTATATTTTCTTAAACAAAACTCAATAAAGTTAAAATAATACTATAAATGCAATTTATTTGACCTAAATTACTCTACACAAACTAGTGCGAGTTGATAATATTCATAGAATAAAAAGAAAAATGTCAATGTAATTTATAAAAAAATAATTTAATTTAATATTGTTAGATTTATAATTATGTTGATTTATTTTGTGTTAAAACGGTTGAGTATCACCAACAATGATAATAAACAGTATTTGATGAATAGTTTCACATAAACAATAATTAATAAGCAGTACTCAATGAATAGTATTCATCAATAATGAATAAATAGTACCAAATGTCTAGAATGACAGTGCCTAACTAGTATACTAGTATTCATCAGCGCTTGAGTGATGAGAAAAGTACCCCCTGAGCACTGACTCGTAAGCAATTATAAACGATGTAAACAGTATCAGCACTCAACCTTTGCTCAAGCGACTGTGTTATGTAGAAAGTCTATTCAAACTACGCCTCACTAATGCTTAAGTAGTGAACAGTATTGTTATAAACAGTATTACTTGAATAGTAACTTGTAAAAATATATATATATATATACACACATATATAAATACTCATAAAATTTAACTTAATTGGAAAATAAACACTTTATATTTTTAGTGCTTTCTAAGTAAAGATATCATTCTTTGAGTTTCTTGAAAATATTACCTATTATTCTTTTTAAGAAAAAATACAAATCATATTAGTATAGGTGAGATTTATTTAAGTATTTTCTTTTAAGAGATTTTCAACAAACTCTTTCTAAAATCCAACTGAGAAGCCTTTAAAATTTTGTAAGGTATTAATAACTAGAGGTGTGAACATGTTGTTCAATGATTCTATTAAAAAAAATAAGATTCAGAATTTTGAAGACAGGATAACTTAGAGTAGGTTATTCAAGAGAATTAGTTAGGATTGAGTTACAAGAAATCTTATAAAAAATTATTATTTATAAGTATATTTTGACGACTTTTGTTATCAGTTTGGAGAGTTTTTATTTTGTGAAAAAAATTTTGTCCATTATAAATCATTATGTCTATTTTATTTTATTAATTATCAATTGAACTTATTATTGCATTTGTTTGTGGTATAATTTAGTTGATTAATTAGGGTCAATTGTTTTTTATCCACCAAGGACATAATAAATCCTAACATGTTTTGATTTATTCGTTTTAAATTTTAATTTTTAGCATAAAACATTTCTCAACCCTTTTAGGTGTTTTAGGGTTTAAAGGTAGGTAATTCAAATAGGAATGACTTGGGTTTGTATTATTAGTTAATATGAATTTAACTATTTTACATGATAAAAATAAATGTTTTTTTCAATAATATTTTAAATTTTTAAGTAAAAATAATAATAAGCTAATATAATTTTATTAATCATAATATGCGCAGATTTATTTTTATTTTAATATTTCCAAAGCGGAAAACAGTTTTGGTACAGCAGGGGCAGAATTCTACAGGGATACCTTCCAGGTTGAAGAATATGATAATATTATAAAACATATCTTCATGTTTCCAAAATATCCAAACATACATTTTCTCGTTAATTTTGGTTTTCTGAAAATTGTTTTTATTAAAAAAAAAAAAAAACAAAACCCCTGCCATAAAAGCAGAATTTGAATTGTAAACCTCTTTACCACCCAAACAATTTTATCATTTAAACTGAAAGATTAAAAATAAATTAATAACAGCGAAATCGCTGCCTTTTCTATGTTTCAGCTACTGAAACAATCTTCCTCGTTGTGTCAAATAATAAAATTTAGAATGTGATGGTGTTAATGATAGATTAATTTAAACTAACAAAAACTGCTAACAAGAAAAGGATCTACTAAGTAAAATTTTTTTTGACTTAAAATCATTGCTCATATACAACTAAAATTATAGTTTTGGAGTTATAAAGAAGAAGTATTAAAATACCTATACATATTTTACCTCTCTTATTTTTTTAAAAAAAATTATTAAAATTGTTCATTTTATAATTATGCATTAATTTAAAAATAACCTCCAATACTAATTAAATTTGATAATAATTCTATAGAATTAATAGTTAAACACAAAAATAAATACTTATATTTTTAATTATTTCTTATGTAGTGTTAATCAGCATTAGAGCACTTGTTATCACATCACAACCCATTACAACTTTATCAAATAAAATCTTAGTGAAAGGTAAACATGTCACATTTTAGAATACAATTTAACAAGGTTAAATAATAATTAATTTAAACAATAAAAGTTAATTATTACACTTAACTGGTTTGAAATATTTTTAAAATTTTTATTTTTTAGTTTATTATATAAGAGATGTTAGGATGTCGCCAAGTTTATTGAAACTTAAAGCGCCAATGATCTGTTTATTGTCACTTATACAACAATAATAATCTATTTAGTATTACCTGTAATGTTAATAATTAATTAATAATTTTGTTTTTTTTTTTTTTTGAAAAAAAAAATTATATTTGAATAAAGATGTTTGATTTTGGGCTTCACTATCAAAGATTAGGCTTGTTGGGGGCATTTAATTCGATTCTCTTTTACTTAGAAAGAACATTATTCCCACACTACAACACTACTCATAATCCCAGAACTGTTCTTATATGCTTACTAGGGATGGTAATTTCATTAGATATTTTGGATATTTAATGATATTTGATCAAAAAAAAATTTTCAATATTCAAAATTTATCATATATCGAATAAATTTAAATTTTAAGATTAGATATTCCAAACTAATTTTGATGGGTTGTAATTTTGAGACTCAGATATTGAGTATATGACCAAAAAAAAAAAACTATATTAGTTTTTAAATAATAAGTTTATAAATCAAGTACTCAAATATAGTATGTTTCAAAGAATATTTCAAAAAAATACTATTTTTTTAGATATTTTAATTTTAAAAGTGCTCTTTATAAACTTAATTTAAAAAAATATTATCTTTTGATTATTTTGGATAATTTTGAATATTCAATTTTTTGATCAATTTCAAATACAAATACAAAATATGTCAATTCTTTTAAGATATAATTAAGTTATGGATATTGAATATTTTGATTGGTTATGAATATAAATATCTCAAAATTTTTAAATCTGTTGCGGTCCTTATGTGATATTCAACAACCTACTATTCGCTTTTACAGCAATGAACTATTCATTTGTGTTCATATTCTGTTGGTATCTATTAGGACAATTTTGACATGTTCAGCTAATGATATTGTCTTGTATTTTATGAAAGATTTTCTGGAACCTACTAGAAGCAGTCAGAAAGAGCTTTTACACATCCCACTTTACTGATAATATTTAATACAAATTTAACGTTTTACTTAAACTTTTTACACAAGGGGGCAATTTAAAGTCCTTTGATTTTGGATGCAGCATGATTCCATCGTCGAAATCCTTTTTATTTTGTTCACATGTGAGCACACCCATATCTATCTATCTATCTATCTATCTATCTATCTATCTATCTAATCACTATCTATATATCTAATCACGGCGGGCTACCCTTTTTATTTTGATCTTCTTAAATTTAAACAAACAAAGACTTTCTTTTTTAAAAGTTGTTTCTACATGTAAAACAATAATTGGCCCAAAAAAATGATAAAAAATAAAATAAAAGAAAATAAAATTTTAGCAAGTCTTTTATGAAATAAATTTAAACAAACAATTTGTTTTTTGAGTTTCATTCCAAACCTCAAAAAAGCTCCATATGTGGATGACTTGAAAACATTGATTGGAAATTCTTCGTTGAACCAACAAATGAGTTTAAAAGAGGGCAAATGTCAAGTGAAAATATCAATGACCTCTCATTCAGAAAATCTTGCACTGAAATTAACATGAAAAATATATTCCTCTTAATTATTATTATTTTAATACACGTGAAAAATATGCTTGCTACATGTAGTGTTACAAATTATTTTTCCAAATGGGAAAAATAACGTATATGTAAGTTTTTATGATAATTCGGATAGATGAGTTGTATGCGGGTTGTATTAAATGAATTACAAAAAAGAATTCCTATTTTTATGATGATTCCTTAATTAATTGTATCAAGAGTTTAATATATAAGCACAACACAATCAGAAACAAATGACACAACATAACACATCCTGTCAAACCATTTATTAGTTAAGTAATTGTGTTTGTTGACATAACCCGACCTGTTTAACCCAACTAAATTGTTTAACATGAATTAATCATGTTTAACTTCAGTCGCATAAATTTTACTTATGTACTTTTTTAAAAATTATTGTAATATTAATGTAATACTTAATAAAAATAAGCAGCCAAATATTACAACATACGTATACAATCTTACATGAATCCAGATGAGTAAGATGAGAGTGCTGGAGATAGAGTGGAATAAAGTCACGGTAGAAAGAAAGTAAAACGGAAATTGTGTGTATGATTTGGGAGAATTTTAGGCTTTCAAATGTTTGTTTGATTTACAAAATTTAATTCCATAATTTTTTAAATATGTCAAAAAATTAATATCAATTTTTTTTTATATTGTCTTAAATAGGCCATAAAATGTTCTACATGTTAAAATGATAAAATATTAAAACTGTTTTGCTGCTATTACCTGCTGTGGATGTAGGCTGAAGTATATATTCAAGGTCTATAATTTCTGCAATGCTGTTTTATGAAAATAAAATAGTTTTGCTGCTATTTTCTGTTGTGGATGGAGGTTGATTATTGAACCACGTATTTCTTCTTGTTTCTGCATTCTGTTGCTGTTTTTCTGTGTTAATCAAACTGTTTTTGTTTGATTACTTGTTTAAATCTTGATCAGCTAGTTCTAAGTGATAAATTGATTACAGTCTTGATCTTTGAAATCAGTTTAAGTTCAAGCTCGAGTGATTCTTATCATACATTTGTATACTGAGTTCATTTCCAATACAAAATTAACAATATTAAATGATAATTAATTTAAACAATTAAAGTTAATTACTATACTGAACTAACTCAAAATATTTTTAAAATTTTTATTTTTTAGATTATTATATGATTAACATTAGGATGTCGACAAGTTTATTGAAACTTAAAGCACAAATGATCTATTTAGTGTCACATATATAACAATAATAATCTATTTAGTATTACATGTACTGTTAATAATTAATTAATAATTTTGTAATTTTTTTAAAAAATAAAATATATATATTTGAATAAAGATGTTCGATTTTGGGTTTTCCCTACCAAGGATTAGGCTCGCTGGGGGACCGCGACCTAGAAAAAACATTATGCATGGACTACGGCACTGCTTTTGTTCCCAAAATTGTTCATATCCCTTGCATTCATATTCATGCACATCTACTATTCGACTTTGCAGCTAGCTCACACGCATATTTGCCATTCGCTTGTGTTCATATCTTGTACTTATCATGGTCATATTTTATCTGGATCTAATATGACAATTTTGAAATATTAAGCTTTCTGTAGCGTAAATTTTTGAATTCATATTGAACCAACTTTGCCACCATAATATTTGTTAATAGAGAAAAATAGATCAACTGTCTCAAGGGAGGGGAATTGGCTCACTCGTTACCACTTAGCCAAAAGCTAAGTGACCTCTACAATTATAAATTAAAAGTTGAGGTATATCTCAATTTCAAGCATACTCTTATATAGATCTAAAAGAAAAAAAGAAAAGACAACAGATTAAATCATGCTATATAATTTGCATCCTGAACACATTAATATATATATATATATATATATCATACTCTATTTACGAAACACACAAATTAAAAAAATATCTTTTAACATGTTTCTCTTTAGACTCTTTATAATGAAAAATAGATTTGTTGAAGATATGCATTTAGTTAGGTTAGAGTCCTTCAATTAGAAACCAAAAGGAAACAAAACCAAAAAACAAAAAAAAACACCCCTCAATTTCTTAAGCTTTCTTATCAATCATAAAGGCACTTGTCTAGCACTCAAATGGCGAACAATGTTGGTGAGAAATTTACTTAGGTATTTTCTTTTGAAAGATTTTTAAACTTTCTATCTATACAAATTCAACTGTGAATTTTTCAAAATTCTAGTTGTTATTGGTAGTTAGAAGTTTTAGTCTTGTGAACATGCTATTCAAAGATTACATTAAAAAAAAAAAAAAAAATTTTAAAGACAAAATAATTTGAAGTGAATCACTTAACGGAGTTAATTAAGATTGAATTATAAAAGTTCTTATAAGAAATTACCGTTATAGGTTCTTTTTTATAGATAAATATTATCTTATGAAAAGTTTTTCATAAGGTTTCTCTTCATTAGTAAACCCTTATATTAAATTTTTATTAATTATTTTTTAATTGTTGATTAAATTTGTTATTAGTATTTGTTTGAGATAGGTTTTGATTGATTAGTTAAAGATTTATTTGTTTTTGGTTCATTTAAGACATAACAAATGTTCATGTATTTTGATTTATTAGTTTTAATTTTTAATTTTTTACATCAACACCTTTTACCTTTCTCAGGTATTTTATGATTTTAAATATAAGATAACTTTTGATTAGTCATTAAATTATTATGCGGACGAGAAACATCCCTTTCCTCTTTAATGATAATGTTTGAATACAAACATTCATTTTTTAATAACCCATTGGGCAATTTTATTTACTTTGATTTTGAAGTTAGCAAGATTCCACAGGCGAAATCCTTTATTTTTTTCAAATTTGAGCACACAAACAAGTAATCACAGCGGTGGCTCAAGCAACTTTTTTAGCTCGATCTTCTTGTATTTATATAGACAAAGACTTCAACTTTTAAAAGTTGTTTCAATTTATTTTGTCCAATGGTTGGACTCTATTGTAGAGAGAGCATTTAAAATACAAGCAATTTTTTTTTTTCAATACCCCAAATTTTATTTCGATTACTCTTATACTAAAAGATACTAATAAAAATGAAAATATACGAAAGTATCACCAAATTGCTACTATTGTCAGTAGGACAAGACATGATTCATACCCTCTAAATCTAATATTAAATTTGAATAAATTTTTCGGTCATCAGGTACGAACATAAAAGCATGGTCATAATTTGTCTGCAAAATGGATTACAAATGGAAGACTATCTGTGCCAAGGAGACAACTGTTTAATTGTGTGGGCCAGGTTCAACAATTTGGAAAATCATTTTATTTATTTATTGTCATTTTAATTTCCTCCGAGATCTAGCTCTATGTTCACTTGACTGTGTATAGCTCCGGTTTCTCCTCAAAAGGCGAAGAAGAATGTTATATCTCTCCACAGGAATTTGTGTCAGATTTGGAATAAAATTAACGTTGATGATGACTATGCCAACTGGGTTCAGGTTCAGTCCCACTGATAAAGAGCTCATCGAATTACTAGAAAGAAAAGTTTCTGGTCAAGAAACCCATATCAAGATTGAAAGAGATGTTTATGAGCTTGATCCACAACATATCCAATGTTTGTTAAACTTTCTTCCTTATGTTGCTTATCTTTTTGGCCATTCTGTCCGTGTTCAGTTTTATTTAGTGTTTTGTGGGTCGTTTATTTTTAATTTTTCTTTAAGATAGTATAAAAGATTTGTGATTTTAAATCTGGTTTAAAAATATTGAAAAAGACTTTCATTTACGTTTTTTTTAAAAGAATCATTCAGGGTTTGAATTTTTTTTCTTTTTCAAAACCTAGGTGAAATCTGAAAAGGAAACTCACTGTGTATACGTCGGACTAGCTAGAACATCAGGTACTCTTGTCTGGTAGAACGTTCACTTAACAAGTATTAATTGTTCTGACACCCAACACGACAATATGTCTCGCTTTCGTGATCCCACTGCCTGAATTATAGAAGAAACATTAATTACGTAAAGAGAAATGTAAACCTATGAATATATATGGTTACATAATTTTAGTCCCGGAATACTGTAAATGAATAAAACCATTAACAAATCCAGAATTGTATCCAAATTTTTATATTTTAGTAACATTTTAACCAAACATGTTCTTACTTTCTATGTTTTCTCGTATCTCTTGAAAAACAACTAAGTGTATCAAATTTAAAACCAGACGCAAATCCTTAATTATCTAACTCGTATGGTACCGTAATTCACCAATATAGTTTCTGTTATATATGTTTATCATATCATAATTGAACTTTATATATGTAGGGGATCACAATGTAGCACCATCGGGGAACGAAAGTTACTGCTTCTGCTTGAAGAAGAATGGTACCAGAGAAGTTGCAGGTCAAGGACGGTGGAGAACCACAGCCCACGCTAATAAAATTTGTCTTCATATCGAACGGCATCGTCTAGTTGGTTACAAGAGACCCCTAACATTTCACTGATTCACTGATGATCACGATAATAAAAAAGGCCGAAAGAACGCCATGAAGACTAACTGGATTATGCATGGATATAAACTAGAATCCTCCCCAACGGTTTGTTCCGTTGCATACCCATTTATATACATATACATATATGTGTGTGTGATATGTGTGTCTGGGTTTAATACCCAAATCCTGTATATTGTGTTAGTTCTTTTGTTTGATTTCAGGCAGATTCATGTCATAATCAGAAACACACACGTATTGTATTCACATTTATATATCTTAAAGTTGATATATGTACTCTTACTCCTATTGCATAGTCTACACTGTACATCGATTGCGGCATCAACACATGGAGGCATCCTTTTTAATTTTTTTTTTCCGGTGTTAATTTTGCCGAATTGTATAGCGGCTTTTGATCCTTCAATAGCTAAGCTTTTAAGTATTTTTTTTTCTTTTTGTGAAAGAAAGTTAATTTAACCGGTAAAATAATTCAACTGGTAAAGTTTTAAAAAGTGACAAAAGATTTTATATTGAAAAGGGATTTAGGTTTATATCATATTTAAGAGTAAATAAACTTAATCATTTTCAATCTTTTGTTTCATATTCTTGTGTTTTTTCAGCGATAAGGTACTGAATTTTGTATTCATTTGTAGGAATGGAGACTTTGCAGTATTAAATATAAGAAAGACCAAATGCACAAGAAGAGCTTGAGAGTTTCAGAAAGGCCAGCGGCAGCACTTCCATAGCTGCTGAGCAAGAGCAGCGACCGCAGACCTCGCACGTTGAAAATCATGTTTATGATCATGAACCATATAATTATTCTGAATCAAATTTCTAACTTTTCTGTTGTAGAAAATCAGCAGCAGCAACAAACTCTGCAATTTGACGATAATGCGAATGAAACTCATAACTGTTGATTAGAAAACCTCAACCTACAAGAACTTAAGAGAAACTGAAGCTTCCAAATGCAGACAAGACAATTACAGAGCACAGATTAATCGCAAGAGAAAACCAAGAAAAAAAACTAAATCAAGAACAACTCAAGAAGATGTGAAAAACAGAGAAATTAATTCTCTTCTAATTGTATTCTCTACACGAATACAAGCCACAAAATGATCAAAATGTTATATAGTTTTACAGCAGCCAATCAAATTTATTTCTTGATTTCTGATACCAATTGTCATTAACAATCATATAACTATCAAGAAGCAATTTAATCTATCATTCCAGCTCAGCAATTGCTCTTGCTTGCTTCTTTCATTGTAGCTTCTATTACTCTTCAGAGAATTTCGATCACCTTCTTCACAATTCTCCACCTTGATCTACAATTCTATGACTATCCAAGTTTCCTACAATGTAAACTTATTCATCACAATCAGATTTGAACCAGTTATACTTCATTATCATCAATTATAATCACCAACTTAAGACAATATGCAAACTTCTGATAAGGCACTGCTTTTCTCAACATATTTGATGGATTCTTAGTAGTATGAACCTTCTGAATTTTAATCTCACCACTTGCAAATATCTCTCTAATATAACAAAATCTAACATCTATATGCTTGGTTCTTTCATGATAAACTTGATGCTTTGACAATTGAATAGCACTTTGACTATCACAAAATAACGTCACACTATTTTGATTCATGCCTAACTCAGCAACTATTCCTTTTAACTAGATTGCCTCTTTTATAGCATTTGTTATGGCAATATATTCTGCTTTAGTTGTTGATAAAGCAACAACATGTTGCAATGTAGACTTCCAACTAATTGTGCAATTATGTATTATAAAGACAAAACTAGACAATGATCTCCTTTTGTCTATATTAGCAACAAAATCTAAATTTATAAACCCTTTCAAGCATTTTGTAACATCACAATCCTTCCCATAAACCAACTTACACTTTATGCTTCCTTTAATGTACCTTAAAATTCACTTTACTGCCTCCTAATGCATCCTTTTAGGATTCCCCATGAACCTGCTTACCACACTAAGTGAATGTGCTAAGTCAGGTCTTAAACACACCATAGCATACATTATACTACCTACTGTATTAGCATAAGGAATTATTTTCATCTCATACATTTTCTCATCAGTTTTGGGACACGGATAAGAAGATGAGCTAAAGTGAGGTGTAAGAGGAAGCTTTATTGATTTTGCTTATGTCATACTGATTTTTTTTAGCATTTTATGAAGATATTGTTCTTGTGATAATACCAAAAGCTTCTCTGTTCTATTCCTTTTGATTTGAATACCTAGAATTTTCTTGGCCTTTCCCATGTCTTTCATCTCAAATTCCATACTCAATTCACCCTTTAACTCATCAATTTTCTGTCTATTCTTTGTTGCAATTAGTAGGTCATCAATATAGACCAGCAGGTAAACCATATCATCAATGTGTTTCCTTTTGAAATATACACAATTGTTAAACTTACTTCTACTGTATCCCTTACTAATCATGAAGCTGTCAAATTTGAGATTCCATTGCCTTGGGGACTGCTTTAGTCCATACAATAATTTTAGTAATAGACACACCTTATCTTCCTATCTATGCTTTATGACACTTTTAGGTTGATGCATGTATATCTTTTCATTCAAAGTTTCATAAAGGAATGCAATCCTAACATTCATCTATTCTAACTCCAAGTCATAAACAATCACTATGGCCAATAGAATTTGTATTGTTCCATGCCTTACCACAAGTGCAAACACTTCATTAAAATCAACACCTTTATTTTGTGAATAACCCTTTACAACTAACTTAGCCTTGTACCTCATAGCTCCACCTCTATTGGTATCTTCCTTCCTTTTAAACAACCATTTATATCCTACAATTTTCCTGCTTCTGGTTTTGAAACCAATCTCTAGGTATGATTTTTCTCTAATGAACTTATTTTATCTTTCAATGCTTGAATCTAAAGGTGAGAGTTAGGTCTAATCATAGCATCTTTGTAAGTGTTTGGATCTTCTTCGATGAAATGATCTGCAACATTCAAGGCATATGCAATCAAGTCAGCATATCCATACCTTGTTAGAGGTCTTATCCTTCTCTTAGTTTTATCTCTAGTTAACTCATAACTTTGAGTGTCTTTTTCTTGTGGTATAGGTTGTTCTTCTTCAAGGTGTTCTAACCTGCCATCTCTTTCTTTTGAGCTCAACTCCACCTCAAGTTCATTAGTGGTGCTATCTAGTGTCTGTCTCATTAAAGTGTCCTTTATTTCATATTATTTTCTTAGCATTTTCTCTTTATGAAACTTGACATCCCTACTTATTACATATCTATTGCTTCTTCCTTTACTACATCAGACTTTGTACCCTTTTATCCCTTATGGATATCCCACAAACACCCCCTTTATTGCTCTAGCATCCAACTTTTCTTGGTTTATATGCACATATTCTACGTATCCAAAAATCTTCAAGTTGCTCAGGTTCAGAGGATGTCCTGACCATACCTTCTCGGGTATTTTAAATTCTAGCCCAGATGTTGGACTTCTGTTATATAGGTATACTGCAGTTGACACTCTTTCAGCCTAAAAAAATTTCGACATACCTACACTTATTAACATGCATCTTACCTTCTCCATTATGGTTTTATTAAATCTCTCAGCCACCCTATTCTGCTTTGGTGTGAACTTAATAGTCTTGTGCCTTTGGATGCCTTATTTTCTAGAAAATACATCAAATTCCTTACTATAATACTCCATTCCATTATCTGTTCTTAATGTCTTTACTCTATTATTTGTTTGCTTCTTAATCAATTTAATCTAGTTTCTAAACTTTTCTAATACTAGATCTTTACTCTTCAAGGTAAAAATCCATGCCTTTCTAAAGTAATCGTCTATTATGGAAATAAAGTACCTGGCACCACCAAGTGAGCTTACTTGTACAGGACCTCATAAATCAAAGTGGAGGTACTCAATTATCTCTTTGGTATTATGAGCTGTTGAGCCAAACTTTACCCTATGATGCTTCCCCAAAATACAGCCTTCACAGAACTTAAGAGAGTCCACTAAATTTATGTCGACTAAGCCTTATTTTCTTAGTTCATCAATGCCTTTTTTCACCTAAATGGCCTAACCTAAGGTGCCATAGCATCACTGAATCATCTTCCTTAACAATCATGCTTCTTGGTTCATCTCTTTTTGCCCTTCCTTGCAATACATACAAGCCATTCCTTTTTGTGCCCTTTGATAGCACTAATGACCCTTTTGTGACTTTTAGCACATTATTTTTAGCTTTGAATGAATAGCCTGCTTCATCAAACATTTCCAAGGACAAAAGATTTCTCTTTAAATCTAGAACATATATGATATTCTGTATCTCTTTGTAAACTTCACCATCTAGTTTAAACCTGACTATATTTACACCTTCGACCTCGCAAGACATGTTATTTTTCATCAAGACTTTAGCCCCATCAATCATTTCTAAGGATACAAATAAGTCTTTGTTTGGGCACATGTGAAATGTGCAGCCAGAATCCAAGATCCATTCACCCTTTCGTTTTGAGTTTAAAACAACAAGTATAAAAGCGTTCTCAAAGTCTTCATCAGTTACTATTGTTATATCTCCCTTTTTCTTTAATGATCCATTTTTTTTCTGATTAAGTCTTTCAGAGTAATCTCTTCTAAAATGCCCTTCTTTATGACAGTAGAAGCACTTCAGTTTCTTACCTTTTGATAATGATCTTAAACCTTTATTGCCTTTGTTATCCTTTCTTTCTTGTCTTCCTCTTGCATTTAAGCTCTCAGCTGTGTTCAAATCCTTTTGTTCATCCTTCTTGCTTAGCTCTCTTAAACTCAATGCCGATTTCACATCATCCATGTTCATTATATCCTTGCTATAAAACAATGTTTTGACAAAATGATCATAGTTAGCTGGTAAAGAAGTTAATACCATTAAGGCTTGATCTTCATCCGTAAACCTGATACCAATGGTTTCTAAGTCAAGAATAATCTTGCTAAAGGTATCAAGATGATCCTTAACAGCGCCCCCTTCTTCAAGACTGAGTGCGTATAATTGCTTCTTCAAATACAGCTTGTGTGCCAAGGATTTCTTCATATATCTTGCTTCTAATTTGTTCCACAATCCAAAAGCAGTGGATTCCATAGAAATTTCCCTTAAAACTCTATTTCCCAGAGATAAAATAAGAGCACTATGTGTTTTTCTCAGGATTTCTTTCTTTCCTGCATCGTTAAGCTCTGTGGACATTTTTTCTTCATCAATCAATGCCTCTTCTAAGCTTCATGAACCAGGTAAGCCTTCATCTTCATCTTTCACAAAATGAAATCATTCTCCTCTGTAAACTTCTCTATAGAGAACTTAGAGGATGCCATTCTTGAAGTTCTTAATGGCTTTGATACCCCTTGTTGATTAGAAGACCTTAACCTACAAGAACTTAAGAGAAACTAAAGCTTCCGAATGCAGTCAAGATAATTGCAAAGTACAGATTAATCATGAGAGAAAACCAAGAAGAAAAACTAAATCAAGAACAACTCAAGAAGATGTGAAAAATATGGAAATTAATTCTTTTCTAATTGTATTTCATCCACACGAATACAAGCCACAAAATGATCAAAATGTTATATAGTTTTACAGCAGCCAATCAAATTTATTTCTTGATTTTTAATGCCAACTGTCATTAACAACCATATAATTATCAAGAAGCAATTTAATCTATCCTTCCAGCTCAGTAATTACTATTGCTTACTTTTTTCACTGTAGCTTCTATTACTCTTCAAAGAATTTTGATCACCTTTTTCATAATAAAAAAGTTATAGAAAACATACAAATCGAAGGGATTGATATCAAGCAACAATAGCAGCCAAAAGCTTCATATGATCCTTATTATTCTTGATACATTAGTGATAAGCACCAGCTTGAGCAAGATTCGGCAGAATTATTAGAACAAATAATTCCTAGCCTTTGTCATTGGCATAACTAGTTAGGAATATTAATTGACAAATCCTGTACAACAACAAAAAAAAAAAAAAAAGAAAAAATCTTTTGCATTGTTAATGTTATTTTTTAAATTTTATTTTATTTAATGCAATCTTCCTATCATGATGGTTTGGTAATTCAAATAATTTTCTCTTGTTATACTTCATCACATTTTGAGAGTAAGAATAATTTAATTCCCTAATTCGTTTTACTTGTCTATTTTTTTTTTTTTTATCTAATATACTTTCTCTTCCTATTGAGATTGCCAGGAAGACCAAAAAAAAAAAAAAAAAAATAGAAAAAGAGTTTTTTTTTTAAATATTGATAGTTTTCATTCAGAAGTCATTCTCAAAACTTTATTTCATGAATTTGTAAATATAATATATACAAAGCATGGTATAAGTTTGAAAAAATTAATATCAATAGAAAATTTTAATTTGACTATATTTTATACAATTAAAAAATTTTAAAATTTAAGAATAAAAAATTTAATGCCTAAAATTAAGACATTTACCTTATTAACTTATTTAACATTATTCTTTTCTTAGTTATTGATGATTAATTAGTAAAAGAATTATATAAACAGTTAGAGGAAAAAAAAAAAGGTTGTGTGACAACTGTTCATACAACTGTTCACGAGTCATGATGGTAATGTTCATTCCACTTGAGCACTAATCAAGTACTGCAATTATAGGACATTTAACACTATTTATTCACTGTTACTGTTCAGTAAATACTGTTTATCAATCATTATTTTTTAAACTCAATCATTTTAATACGGAATGAGTAATATCAAATTAATACAAAAAATTGACTACACTCTCCATAAAGAAAGACGTATTTGTTGAAGACATGTATTAGGTAGGCTAATGACCTTTAAATCTAAACTTTAAACTTCTTGAACTTCTTACCAACAAAGATATGTAGTTAATAGAACTTCTGATTCTTTCAATCTACCTTTTTCATTGAAAAAGTAGATTTATAAACTTTATTATTGTCTCTAAAATTATAAAAGATATGAATTATCTCTTTAAAATAATTAATCACTAAATTATCA
>CP135539.1:1095567-1135761 GCA_032402905.1 Khaya senegalensis | reverse complement strand
ACACACACACACACACACACACAATACATGAAGAGTAAATGAAAAAGTTAAAATTTGGGTTAATATCTATGTGATGCTCTTTCCAAACTCTCTTTTAAAATATTGAATAATTAAAAATATTATTAATTTATTATAATTTATAATTTGTTTGTATTTCAAATAATACTTTTACCTAAAGAATTTTAGTTAAGATTTTAAAAATTATGGAGCCCCGCACCTGAGAAAATTGGTTTGGTTGTTTCCAACATGAAGACTCATGTGTATCTGAAATAGATTCTAACAATGATGGGTATCAAAATTAAATCTTTTAAGTAGTTTTAACTTGTAGTGTCAACCAATAACCCCATAGTTTCTCCAATCTCCAAAAATTTCAGCAGAAGGAAAATTAATGGTGGGTCATTTGTTGAATAGAAAATTAGTAGGAAAGAAGAAAAAATTGTTCATGACTGCATGTCTAGTGTTGGAAAATTTGTATGAAAATGACCTCTTGCTTCTTTTGATCATCAAATAGAATAAAACAACTAGTTTTCATCATTTGCTTTTAATACTTAAATTATTTGTTTCTAATGAAAATTTATTAGATTAAAACCATTGACATAATTAGAGGTATTTATTAATATACTGTAATTTTTAGTTGCAATTGTCACTTGAATAAAATTATTTTGCTGTAGAGATTGAGGGAGTGGGTGGTGGGTTAATATGAAATTTTTAATAAAAGGGAAGACTATAAAATATTAAATTTTTACTTTTTAAAATTAAAAAATACATTTATAAATTTACTTTGAATTTGATAGGTAAACAAAGTCAAAAATACGATCTTATCTCAATGTTTTCTTTTTTTTTTTCAAATAAAATTCTCTTGATATTTAATTTTTAATTGTAAAGAATCTATTCAAATCTCGCTTGTTTTCTACTCAAGTCATGTTAGAAAGGTTAAATTGAATGTAATATAGCAATTATAAAAATATTAATAATATTTTAATTAATTTATTTTTTTAAATCTTAAAATTAAAATTTTTTAAGAGAAGTTTAGAACTTTAAAGTTTTGAAATAAATATAAAGTAGCTTTTTTTTCCAAAAATTATAAATTTATAAACTTTTATTTGCATCCCAACCAAACTTTAAAAACAATTTGGAAGCACTTTGAGATTAAAACAATTCTCACAGCCATTAGAGAATCCTAACTTTTCTTAATAGAGTAAAATACTCTAAAACATATATTAAAAAAAATTCAAGAGTCTTATTATTAAATAACATACAAATTCAAATTACTTTATAGAGATCAACTTAGGATTTGCTTATCACCTTAATATGAACAAATCTATTCAGAATTTAGTGGGTGCAAGATATCCAATGACGTGTATTTGAATATGATGCGAGATCTTGAAAGATTACGAGTAAACCATATCCAATAATGAGTATTTTACAGTTGCTTTCAGAGGATTTTGGATTTGGATTCTTCAAATATTGAGAGGCCCCATTAGAATTTGGTGGTTGATTTTTTGTACATCTTGTTTAGGTAATTATGGTCAACAGAAATATTAAGAGAGAGATCTTTCACAGTCGAAGGTCTATCAAGTTACTTAGAAAGAGACCAATAAACATGCTAATCGATATCGTCGAAAGGCCCGTAGCTGCTGCGTTAAGTTACATTCCATGGTCACATTAGTACATCAAGTTCGATCCTATTTCCTAGAATGAGGATTTTACAGTTGCTTTCGAGGGATTTTGAATTTGGATTCTTCAAATATTGCGAGACCCCATTAGAATTTGGTGGTTGATTTCTTGTATATCTTGTTTATGTAATTATGGTCAACAGAAGTATCAAGAGAGAGATCTTTCACGGTGAAAGGTCTATCAAGTTACTTAGAAAGAGACCAATAAACATATTAATCCATTTCCTTGAAAGACCCGTAGCTGCTGCCTTAAGTTGATGCAACATTCCATGGACGCATTACTACATCATGCTTGATCCACTTTCCTAGAAATATTTACTTTTCAATAAGATATATGGATTCGTAATTTAAATTTTAAATTAGTGATTCTTTCATATGATATCACAACCAATTGACTTCTCTAGAATTATTTATTTTTTTTAAAAAATAATTTCTTTAATTTTTACCAAATTTCATACAGTTATATATAAATAAATATTAATAGTATACAAAGGTACCTTTTGTGCGACGAATTCTGTTTGGCTAATACAAAATAACTTATTTTTTAGTGCAAGAGATCTTGTCACAAAATGATTTTCGCTGAATTCAACCTTTCTTATGAATATCATTTCCTCTTAATCAATTGGGGAAAAAAAAAAATTCTTGTAAAAAAACTAAATCTAATATTTTTGTAAGAGAAATTATGTCTTGAGTTTGTTTATTACGACTGTTTTTCAAGGATTGGAAGATTTTTTTTTTTTATTTTTGTGTCGAAACAAAATTAAAATAAAATGCGTATGGGTGCAAGTTTAAAAAATTTTATTTATTAAAGTATGAATATGGTTACTTTCTAGATTTCTTACTACTAAAGGTTTCAAAGACAGACAATGATTTTAAGTTTAATTTTTTTTTTTTTAAAAAAGAAAAATGTAATTTTAAGTTGAAAACTGAAGTTTGCATTCCTTAGGTTTCGCCATCAGTTTTTTCGATATTAAGAACCAAAAAGAACAAGCCATATCTTATAAAATCAAGTTGACAAGATAACATCAATCATATCTTCGGTGACATTGCATAGAAATAAAAATACAATAAGTTCATTTATTAAAACTTCTTAACTTGCAAGTACATAATGTTTAACCATATTCTTTCCACGAAACAATCATCATGCATATCTTACCAAACATGCATATGAATATTAATTCCGTATAAAATAAATTACACAAAAAAAAAAAGATATGCTATTTTGGTATAATTTCTTCTTAATTAAATTACAATCATGAATAATTTGACCTATTATATTTACATATTAAAAAATATTTTATTAAAATAGTATAATAATTTTATCAAAATTATACAAACATCAAACAATAATTAATATTCGATATAATTAATTAAATTTTTTAAATCATGATCGAATAATTTTTATGTATTTTTCTTTTCATATTTTTTCTTATCTTTTAATTTATAATTCATTTTTTTATAGTTTATATAACAAGTAGTTTTTTTTTTCTTTTTTTAGAACTTACGTTATCATTTTCTTAGATTTTATATAATCAGTACTTTGTTTTTTCTCTTTTTTAGAACTAACATTATCATTCCTTTCAAAATTTGAACTCCAATTTAAATAACTTTACGGGAATCCTTTTTCAACTACCAATAAAATTTGTGCACAATAAAAACTTATAAATCCTAACAAAAGATAATATAAGATATAAATGTTCCTAACTTTTGCTTACCTTTAATATCCAAAAGTGTCAAAAGTCACATGGATGTATATTTTAATATATAGAGCACTTATTTAAATAATACAATTTAGTTTGATTGTAGAATATACGTGGTATATTCTATAAGCAAACTAGAACATACATATGACGAAAAATAAAATACTTTTTAATTGTTTATCAAAATTTATGCAATAAAACACTAACATTATATACAAAAAAATATATATTTGAAATTTATATCTATGTGTGTTAATTGACTTGTCAGATCAAGAATGTAAATTCAGTATATATTTATATCTTTACAATATCCACATGACTGAGAAGGAAATGAAGAGTTAGTTCTTGTATTTTTTATGTGTTGGCTTTTTCTTTTGTATTTTTCTTTTTTTCGAAAAACATGTCCAAATGAAACTATGCCACACACATTTATGGAGCTATTTTAAGGTTTTGATTTAAAACAAATCCATTGGGTTTGGGCTTTTTTTTTAAACCCAATTTATTTAATAAAAGCTGTACTACCAAATTTAACTTAACTTTGCATAATAAGTCTAGTTAAACTCAATACCCAAATAGCACAAAGAGTTTTAGTTGATTCTAAAATTCTCTATTAATATCAAAATTCATCTTATGAATTTACACTCCCATTATTTTTAATCTTAATGCGCGATTCAATAAGTTTTTGTAATGTTAACAATAATGTTAAAATCTAATTTTGGTATCAGAAGTAGTGAACAATATCTAATAACACATTAAGCTACCCAAGTGATGAAAATGCCAATATTTGACATTATCTTATTTATGACTAATATTACCGTATAATTTAATCTTTTTATTTTAAATATCTTAATTGAACATAAGACATAAAACTTGTCATCCTTGTATAGTTCAATATTTATATTTTTTTTATATTTTGAGTAGACTTATTCAAATATATGAAACTAATATCATATATTAACTTACTAAAGCACGATCATATATTTTTATAATTTTACTCAATCAAATAGTTTAGAAATATCGCTCCCATTATATAGAGTGACAAATTTAATCTTAATAATATACATCTCTCTATATGAGTTATGACATATCTAATTATTTTTTTTACAGTTTATTTTGTTATGAATTATATTTGAAAATATAAAAAATATGTTACTCTCAATATTCAGATGATCTCAAGTCTAAGGATCATATATATCATTATAATTATGAGGATCACTTATGACACTCATATCACAATCCATATAACATTCTTATAATGAGTTGGTTTGGTACATTAGTTTATTAACTTATATCCATGTATTGACTTAATAACTCATATCATGATACATAATATATTGTCATCAGTCACTACATACATAATTTTTATGCATTATTAGTTCTTTATTCATAATAATACTTGATTAGGGATACTTAAAAATATTATTTTACTAATTAAACCTACTATTTTAGGGGCATTATTATAGCTATTTATATGTAATAATAAAATAACATAAAATATATTAATCAATAATATCATGATACATAAGAAATAAATATGCTAAATATCTAAAAAACACAATTAGATCTTAGCGTATATACCAACATATTCTTTCTCTTATCTATTATACCTTATATATATATATATATATATATATATATATGAGTTCATATTTTATAATAATCAAACAAGAATTTACAATTTAGTTCTATCAAATGTCAAGTCCCAAATGAATAGAAATTAGACCGGTCTTGGATTTAAAAGTTTATCGCATGATTGGTTAATTGAGAATATCATATCCTATATCCAATAAAATATGGATTAATATTTAATTTATAAGGTCAAGTAGGCAACATTACTTAATAGGCTAGTCTTTCGAGTCATTGACAAATGCCCGATCCCCAACAAGTGAGTGCATATCTAAGTTTTTATTTGCATGTGAGTCCCCAAACACCTATAATTTATGTTTTAATAAGGGACTGCCACATTAGATGTTCCTTTAAGGTTGCCAGAATGGGCAATATGAGGTTGGTGGGCCTATGATAAATGAGAGTGTTGTGACGTAGGCATCACATGATTAGGTTGGTGAGAAATGCATATTACATAAAATATGGGTCAATTTTAAATTTAAAAGAGCATCACATAATTGAGTGGGTAAGATTGTCATATTTTACATTAGATAGAGTATTGGTTCATATTTGATTAATAAGAGAGGGGCAGGTGTTAAAGTTTGATATCTAAACGATTATGATTCCAAGAACATTAAAGCTCAAACTAGAAACTAAAATTTATAGAACTATTGCCAATAAAAAAGAAAATCAATAATTCCAAAACACTTGCTAAACACACTTAGATACCAAGAAAAAAGATAGCAAAATAAAGAGAAGTAAAGAATAGCTAAAAGAATTCAAGAGAAAATTGATTCTCTTTTTTATCGTATATTCGACAATGTTTTGTCTATTATAACCTAATACAAGCTAAAGATATTTAAACCTAATTTAGTACTTAACTAAAATGATGTGTTTTACTAAAGTTAGCTTCCTAGCAAAATTAACTGACTCATTACTTTACTAGCTCATCTAAGTAATCCAACTATGCAACTTTCTTAATTAACGTAACTTCTCAAATTAAAATGGTTGAACAAAATTGAAAGAGAATGATTCTATAATTTGAATCATCTTAACAAATTTCCACCTTGATTCAAATCATGCTAGTATTCCTGTAACATAAGAACACTATAAATCAAGACTTTAGAACATATCCTTATCCTTCATATTTAACTTTTTCAGGCAGTGACCAATCTTTTTTTAAGGAACTGACTTAGTAAGCATATTTGTTAAATTCTCAGTGATATGAACCTTTGAAATCTTCACTTTTTCACTTGAAATAACACTCCTCGTGTATGAAATTTTGCACCAATGTGCTTGGTTCTTTTATGTTGCATTTGATGCTTTGATAATTGGATAGTACTTTAGTTATCACAAAATACTTTTATAGTATCTTGCTACATTTGCCACCACACCTTTCAACCAAATAACCTTCATTACAACTTCTATTAAGGTAATGTATTTAGCTTCAGTTGTAGATAAGGCTACCACATGCTGAAGTGTTGACTTTTAAATTACTACACAGTTGTAGAATGATAACACAAAATCAAGCAAACATCTTACCTTATCTAAATCTGTTATAGAATCAACATTAACATAGCCTATAATTCCTTTTCTACATTTCTCACATTTTTCATATTCCAGCTTCCTTTCCATCATGCATTTGACATATCTAATCACCCATTTCACAACTTCCCAATGATACTTACCAGGCTTTCTTATAAACCTACTAGAACACTTAAAAAATGAGCTAAATCTAGTATTGAACAAACCATGACATACATAATGATACCTTTAGCATTAATATAAAGCACTCTTGCCATGAACCTTCTTTCTTCATACGTTGATGGTGCCTAATTAATTGATAGGCTAAAGTATGCCGTAAATGGCAACTTTACAGATTTTGAATCCTTCATTTTGAATCTTTTCAAAATCTTCTATAAGTATAACTCCTAAGATAACTTTAGTAGTTCATTCACTCGATCTCTTTCTATCTCAATTCTTAATATACTTCTAGCTAGCTCTACATATTTCATATCAAATTCAGAACCTAATTGATACTTAAGCTCATCAATTTTCACCATGTTTCTTGCTGCTATTAAGATGTCATCTATTTAGACAAGTGGATAAACCATCTCATTTACATTTTCATTTTAAAGTAACAAATAGTTGTCCAATTCACTTATGTTGTATTTTTTGCCTATCATGAGCCTGTTAAACTTGAGGTTCCATTTTTTAGGGGATTGCTTGTGTCTATACAAAGACTTCTGCAGTATGTATACGTTATCTTCCTCACCTATCTTGAAAATTTTTTTTGGTTAAAACATGGAAATTTCTTCTTCTAGGTTTCCATGGAGAATGGCTGTCATATCTATTTGCTTCAATTTGAGGTCCAAAATAATAACAAGGGTAAGTATAATCTTTAGTGAGACATGTCTAACTACTTGTACAAAGGCTTCATTGAAGTCAATTACTTATTTTTAAGAAAATCCCTTTGTCACCAATCTTGCTTTGAACTTTAAAGCTCCACCTGCAAGTGAACTCTCCTTGTTCTTAAAGATGCACTTGCTCCTTAAAATTTCTTCCCAGCTGACTTTTTACCAGCTTACAAGTCTAATTTTTATGTAATGAATTCATTTCTTCAATCATTGCCTAATGCCATTACTCAATCTTTTTAGAGTTATTTGTTTCTGAGAAGATGTGGGCTCATCTTTTATGAATTAATTAGTTGTATTAAGTGCATGTGCTATTAAATTAGCACAACCCTACCTTGTAAGTGGTGTTATATTCCTCTTAGTTCTATCTTTATTAGTTCATAATATTGAATGTTAGTCTCACCATTATTTGATTTCATTTTTAACATCAATGCTTTTTCTCTTCGGATTCCATCTCAACGTCTAAAGTATTTTATTGATTTTTGGTGTAGTCACTTCTTTGCCTGAAGTATTGTCTCTTTTGATCACTTCATCATCGTAAAACTTGACATTTTTACTAATAATGCATCTATTGATTCTACCATTATTGCACCACAACTTGTACCCTTGACTAGTGTGCATAACCTATACAACCAAAGACCTTCAAGTGACTAAGGTTTGGTTAATGACGATTCCAAAGTTCCTCTGATGTTTTAAACCCTAATCCAGAAGATAAATTCTCATTCATCAAGTATGCAGCTATTGTGACTACCTTAGGCTAATAAAAGCTTTGACAATCTAACATTTATTAACATGCATATCACTTTTTTCAAAATTTCTTCAACACTGAGTACATAAAGTTGCTTCTTTAAATACAATCTATGAGCCAAGGATTTTCTCATGTATCTTGACTTTAGTCTATTCCTTAAGCTAGTGGCTCTGTTATCTTTTAAAACTTCTCTTAAGACTACAACACCTAAAGTTAAAATCAAGGCACTATGTGCTTTCTTTAATGGCTCCTTCTTTTTTGTTTCTTTTAGATTTTGCGACTTCTTTGACTCTTTGATCAGTGCCTCCTCTAAACCTTCATGGACAAGTTTCATTTTCATCTTCTAACGATTGAAATCATTCTTTCTTATAAATCTCTCTATTGAGAACTTTGAATAACTGATTCTTGTTAACCTTTTGTGGCTTAGATATCACTTGTTAAAGCTTGAGATCCAAACCAACAAGGTTCTAAGAACATAAAAGCTTGAACCAAAAATTAAAATTTATTAAACTATCGCTAACAGAAACAAGAATCAATAATTCCAAAACACAACCTAAGCACACTCAGATACCGAGGAAGAAAAATGCAAAATGAAAAGAAGAAATTAAGAGAAAATTGATTCTTTTCCTTATTGTATTTTCAACAATGTTTTCTCTATTATAAATTGATACAAGCTAAAGCTATTTAAAGCTATTTCAATACTTTACCAAAATGATGCATTTTACTTAAGTTAGCTTCCTAATAGATTTAACTAATTCATGAATTTGCCAGCTCATCTAACTAATCTAGTTAAACAATTTCCTCAACAAACTTAATATCTCAAATTTAATAGTCAAACAAAATTGAAAGAGAACAATTCTATAACTTGAATCACACTAACAATAAACAGCTTCACTTATTAAACTTGTCTTTTTGTGAATCGATGGCAAGTGGCTCAGCCCATACCACAAGAGTAAATGTTAAGAAATAATATTTGCTTTGATGAACTGCACCTTACTCATCATGATTGCCAAACTCATAATTTAGGATAGAAATGGATCATACAAAACATTTTGCAACTATTGTATTCAATAACAAAATTAAGTTGTTACTACTTACCCATTGTTATTGTTGAACTTGAACTGCTAAAAAACTAAAAGCAAAAAAGTTAGAATGTGAACCAAACTTGCTTTCATTGTTTCTTAATTTCAAAACATACAATCATATGCATAACATTACATATTTATAATGACATCATGAATCCTTAAAACCCTAGTGAATCACATGTTCTTCAAGCTACATTACCATTTTATGTACTATTTTCATCAGAAAGTATTGTCTAGTTGTGGCACCAATTGCAGCAAACTGGTCTATGCTTGATTTCTTATCATTGTAGGTTAAGTTTTACAGCCTTTCTAGCTTTGGTATTTCAGGCACACACTGCAAACTTTCTAGCTTTGTGAGGCTCTTCTTTCACAATCTATAAACTTTGTGACTTCATATTCCATATTCTTGTTTAATTATCTTTCTATATAGTTCTTGAATTCAATGAAACTATTTGAAGTTTGTGACATTTTTTCAATGGAAATATTTATGTGTATTTGTTGTTGTCATCTACGGTACTTAGATATTATTTGAATTCATTTCTAGATGATTTCAAGAGGTCCTTTGGTCTTTGTTTTACTTAAGGATGATAATTTCACTACAAACCCATCAACCCAATAGTGCTTGGCCTTAATGGGACAAGTTTGGTATGTCTCTTAGTGGTTAGAAAACAATAAAAACTCCTAATAGATTTGGAATAGGTACAGGTGCAAATACATATCTGTGGGTATTCATTACAGATATTCATAGATATTTAGTTTTTTAATTATATTTTTAAATATATTTTCTGTCATAATATATGATTAGTAATTGATAAGATTGAAATTAAAATAAGAAAGGCTAAGAGAGAATATATGAATTACTAAATGAGATATGGTTTATGACTTCATCAAAGTTGACAAAATTGAAGACATAAAGTTGGTGATGATAATAACAGTACCATTTTAATCTTTCCAACAATAAGAAGGAAAGAAAAAGTTATATTGGTCGCATAGGAGCTACTAATTACCACTATTAACTAATTGGTTTATATTTGAGTTTGTGATGGATAATATCAAATGTATGTATGTATGTAGTAATTAGATTATATTTTTTATTATTATAATTTTTACATGATTAGATTTCTAATTAAAATTTTTTTTATACATAAGCTTTGCACTAAATTAAATGATTTTAAAAGTAAAAATAATTAAAGTCAATATTAATTTTAAAGGAAGGATGAGTTATTCTACAATTTAGTTGACAATAAATGTGTAAGTTGAACATAGGAAGTCTTCCACTTTTACGAAGTATTAAATTTAGACTTTGTATTGTTGAGTAAGATGGAGATATAAACTTGGTGCATACTATTTTGATCTTGAAATTTTGTTATCATTTTACCATGGCTTATTATGCTGTAATTTTGTAGTAAATTAATATATGTTATGGTTAAATAAGTACTTATTACTCTATAGAGTTTTATTTTAGATTTATCATATTTTACATGTGAATTTGTAAAATAGTTATGTACCCTTTTTTTATAAAATTTTTGCGATCAATTTTAGTATATGTTGATTGACTTGATATTTTATGTGAATAATATATTTTACTTTGAATTAATACTAAAATTTTAATATTTTATCAAGTACAAGTGTGATGAAAAAGACAAAAATCCACTAAAAACTCATGAATTTTTGCATGAGCTTGGTAAATGTTAAGTACCGTTTAAACTTACTATAAGTTTGGTATAGGTATGGTATTAAATTTTTGTAGAGGATGCAAATGCGAGTTTAGAGATATTTATCCCAAATTCATTGCCATTCCTAGTTTTACTTGTTTTAAGTGTTTACTTGTAATTTTTACAATATTAGCACACATAACATAATAAAGGAATCTGAATTTTATTTCCAAACTTGAAGTTCTTAAAAGATGAAAGAATTTCGAGAAAGTTTGATCATTTGATTTACCAAACTTTTCAAACTCTTGGAATTGACACTTACGTTACTAACATTTGAACATAGGACAAACTCTTAACTTGAATTTAGAACATTGTCATTAGTCATCAAGCATACCTTAATTTTACACAATTTCTTACATTATTTTTCAGTTGTTAGATTAATAAATTTTTAATAGTTAAAATTAAATTTAACTTGTGTAATTAATATATCATGATTAATACATGTGTTCGATTTAATCTCAACCATTAAAGGTGCATTGATCTAATGGTCGAAAAATTTATGTAAAAATTAGTATAAAGTTAGGGGCTTTCGATCCTTTTGTATTATTAATATATATATATATATATTGCCACTAATAAGAATATTAGTAAAAATAATAACTATTATTTAAATTTAAAGATAATGAGTTAAAAATTTTAATTGTATTTTATTTAGATTTAACTAGTAACTACTAAACTTTTTTAGTGTTAAGTTAAAAAAACATTCAAAGATGAAAATTGAATTCTGTTAAGTATTTAGTTTTTTTTTTAAAAAAAAAACACACACACAATCAGTAGAATTGAAATGAATAGCATTAATATGAGATTAATAATAAAAAAAAAAATTACAGTCAAATTTGTAAACTTACTTCTTTGGTAACTATTTGGTAAGACTTTTAATATTAAATTAGCAAAATGGGGGAGTTTGACAAAATGTAAAACCGAACAGATTCATGTACATTTAGGACATTAAAAAATTAGATTGCATGTTGTGAATATAAATTTTATTGTATGTGTTTTGCTAATGTAAGATCATTAAAGACGTGCATTATTACTGATGAATAATTATTATAGAGTAGCTAGTGTAAGTTCCCTCTGTCATTGGAATTCTTGAAACATTTCACATAAACAGTTAGTTGAGACTCTAAAATATGTCATAAAATTAGAATTCTCAAATCTAAGCTTAGTAGTATATTATCAAAAGAACAACATGAAGAGAAGAAACAATGACACATAGTAGAAACAAATGAACAATAACGAAAATGGAAACCATAAGTTTAGACCCCAAAACAGTGGAGGAGGGGGTAAAAGGTGTTCATAACACAATAACTCCACCAATTAACAAATTTAAATAAGTTTATATTTGTTAATTCTAGATCAAATGATCTCAGATTAATCAAATTAATAGCCTCAACAACAAATTCAATTATTAATAAAAAAAAGCAATAAAGCAAAGTAGATAAGAAGATTTGTTATTGAAAAAACATTGTGAAGAATGTTTCATAGGATAAAACCCTTTTGGTTTGTTTATAAGCTATCTGAAATTTTACGATAGAATAAAAAACTCATAACTGTTGATTTTTTTTACAACTCTTGCTATCTCGTTCCTTACAACTTTGAATCTTTTCTACTCCTTTGAATTTGGAACAACATGTTTAGACATAGAAATTCCAGCCACCAACATTTTATAGAACTCTGAAGGCTTGCATTTAAATTTTTGAGAGAGAGACAATGGTGAAAAGATTTTCAAGAAAAATTAAGCACAAATCTTGAAGGATAAAGAAAGATTTGTGTTTCTCTTGAAAGAAATTAAGTTGAAAAATCTAAGAAAACTCAAAAAAGAATTTTTCTGCATAGAGAACAAAATAAAAATCGGAAAGTAGTTGCCTAGAACCTAGGTTGAGACTTGATACTCAAGCACGAGTTAGGCACTAGTTGAGCGAGCTTCCCATAATATATGGCCGATTGAGTGCTAGCCAAGCGCTAGTCAGGCACTAGTTGAGCGAGCTTCCCATAATATATGGCCGATTGAGTGCTAGCCAAGCGCTAGTCAGGCACTGAGATTCTAAAAATCTTCTGGGGAACATGGTTTGAATGCCAGTCAAGTTTGGGTCAGGTAGGGAGTTGGCTTGAGCACTAGTCAGGCACCAAACTTCTAAAAAATATGAACTTTCTTAATCTAGCTATTTTTAACTTGTAGTTTTCTTTGAAACTACAAAACAAATTTCACAAATGTTTTGATCATGAGTAAGTTAATCTAGAAAATCATAACCAAAAAAAAAAAGGAGTAAAAAAGGGAGGAAGATCAAGTGAAGAAGGGACGAGAGGAAGTAAAGGCAGAGAAAAATTAATGACATATTGTTTATTGGTAAAAATGTTGATTTTTATTAAGAATAAGTGTAGAAATTGACTTTTAGCTAATATATCTTTGTAATTCTTTCATTCTCATCACTTTCTAATATTTAAACCTTATAAACATAATTTTTTTTATCATGTTAGTAGAGACTAAAATTTAGGAACTCTTAAAGGGTGCTTAGGCAATTTCTTTGTGTATGTGAGAAAGGATTAAAAGCCTCTAAATTTTACACAATTTCTTAATCATTAGATTTATGTACTTTTAATAATTGAAATTAAATTTAGCATATTTATTAATTATGATATATTAATTACATAAGTTATATTTAATTTTGATTATTTAAAGTGTATTGATCTAACAATTAAAAAATAACATAAAAAATATTGTAAAGTTTAGGATCTCTTGATCCTTTTCATATATATATATATATATTATTGAAGGATAAACAGACCTTTCAATTAAACAATAGCAAAATATATTTACATTTTGGCACGAACATTTTCTCATAAGAGCAACGAGGAGGACATGATTAATTTGTTTTCTACTTCGTTGATGTTTCACCGCCTTTCACTAAAGAGAGAAACAACTAGCAAGCAAGTGATTATGGCTGATTCCTATTCTTAGAAATGAACACCTATTCAACATTTACTAGAAAACCAATAAAGAGAAGTCAAACACATAATGTTAGAATTAAATGCAAATACTACAAAGTTAAGATTCTGAAGCAGGCGTAACTTCGCCATTCTACCGTAGCATACGGTATTTGATAATTATCAAATTGGATATATATTTGAGAAATTTTGGTTTCCCAAACATTATATAGGCTTTTCCTTTACTGATCATTATTTGTTTCATTAGAAGCCATAATAGTTACATTTTTAGTTCTTAATTAGCTTTGAAATCAAAGACAACATGATAAGTATACGATTATCTAATTATGCTGAAACTATTGAATTATCTAACTTTATAACAAATAATGAAAACAACTACGTTATCCATTTCTGAAAAGAATATAATGGAATACGTTCTCATTATTTTTTATTTGAAAATTAATTTAGCAAACACTAGCAGATAGATGTGTTTGGTTGCATGTTTTGTAAATTGCAATAATAGAAAGAATTTATCTTTACATGGATACTAACTGGTTCAGCTGATGAAAGATCTCGAGTTGATCCAACCCTAGTCCAAAAACGTATGCAAGCTTATAAAAACTAAACAAATAAATTAAATAATTAGGAGTTGTTGGTAGTATACCTTTCTTTTGAAACCTATTCTAATTAATAAAAACTGGCTAACCAACAAACCCACCCAGCAAATTGTCATTGACGAAATTATTAATTTCTCCAAACTTTGTCTATAAATTTCCTCACTCACAAACTCATATGCACACAATCTATTCTTATTCTTATCAAAATAAAACGAGAATCCGCAGCCAAACAAGGTCACAAAAGGAGATTTCACAGTGACTGTGAACAAAAATGTAGTGGCAGCAGCTCTGCCGTTGCAAGAGCATTGGTTGCCATTCTCCAATATTAACTTGCCTCTTCCTCCGATAGACGCGGCCTTGTTCTTCTGCTACATGAAGCCAGAAATATTAGAGAATAATAATGTTAACATAGATATTAATTTTGCGTCCTTTGTTGGTGATTTGAAGAATGCACTTGCTCAAAGTCCCTGTGCTGTATTATAGCGCAAACTGGTGAAATTGTGTTCAATTCTGTCGGCGAGCCCGAGATTTTTTGCAATAACCTTATGCAAAGCTCAATTTCTATAATCCTGACGAGGGCACTGAAGATAAATATATGCCCGGGAAGAAGTTGGGAGTGATCTCTGTCCAGGTTAGCATCCTTCCTACTCGTACGCGAAAAGGCTGGCTAATTTAATCAGAATGTTCCATATATTATAATAAACTCTTTTTTAAAAAAAGTGGATTACTTAATTTACTGATGAATTAAAACTTTTCAAGTAATTAAAATTGAAAAGCTTCTAACCACAAGAGTTAATCAATCTGTGCTGTGCACAGGTTAGCAAAGTGGAATCTTTAGGACGTACTTCATGTATTGTTATAAAATAAATATTGTTGAATTCCTCCTTCTTCCTTTTTTTTTTTTTTTTTTCTAATCTTATCTTTCGGTAATCTAGATGGTATGATAAAAAACTATCAATTAAAACAAAAGAAGAAAGATTTGCCAAATTATGAAAAGGTCATACGTAAAATAGTTTTAATGTGTCTATAATTAATAAGGTTATGTACGCCACACATTTTAAATATTTTCTCTTTATATCGTAGCAATTATAATTTGTATCAATTTAAAAGAAATTTTACGTAATGCAATTGTTGTATATATATGAATGTAATATGATAAAGATATTCAGCATATTTTAGTTAAAGTTTCGAAAGTTTATATATACGTGCACACGATTGTGTCAAGGTTTGTTGTTTACATGAGTTTTTATCGTAGTAAATACACTATTATAGTTGGTAGTTAATAAATGAAAATATAATATAGAAAAGAAATTTGGACCTATATATATATATATATATTAAATAATCTCTAAAAGATTTGGTAACTTCAAATGCAAGATCTTAATTAGATTGCCTTAAGACCAAATTAAGTAATTGTCTTTTATGTCAAATCCGTTGTATTCATGCATCAAAATCGCTTCCTTGAAATTATTGTATGATGCCCACTGAGCATAATTAACCTCGTCAAACATGCATTAGTCAGTGTCATTATTATAAGGAATTAATGATTTGACTGAATAAGAATTTTTTTTTTCTGCTCAAGAACTATAACATGGAAATTGTTACACAAATTTACAGGTAACTGAACTGAAATGCGTTGGCGTTGTGATGGCATGCAATTTTGATAATCGAATTGCAGACTTGTACTCTGCCAATTTGTTTCTTATTTTATGGGCAGAAAATGCTTTTATCACTTTCACTAATTGTGTGACATCAAAAGAGATGTGGCATGCTATCTCTAGGTTATATTCTTCTCAATCTCATGCAAGAATAATGTAGCTCAAACATCAACTACTAACCTCAAAAAAAGGAAGCATGAATACGAATGACTACTTCTCTAAGATGAGGAATATGGCCAATGTACGTGTTATAAACGGGAAAAGCATAAGTGAAGAGGACTTGGTTAAGCACGTTCTCAATGGCCTTGGGTTAAAGTATGATGCCATTGTGGTAAACATCTCACGATACAACCAAGGTTTGATAAGGATTTTAAAGCCATAACCACTAGCAACCAAGGTTAATCGTTAGTATACATCACTGCTAAAGATTCAACAATAGATGGAGGATGGTATCTTGGCAGTGGAGCCACCAACCATGTAACAAATGAGTACAAAGGTGAGGCTAAACTTACTATCAGGGATGGAAAACAACTTAAAATTCTTCATGTAGAGAACAATTATCTACATGTTAGAAACTAGAAACCAATTAAACTCATAAACATTCTTTATGTTCCATACATTGCAAAAAACTTAGCATTTCAAAACTCACCTTTGACAATGATATATCTACTGAATTTAATAAAACTAGCTGTATTGTGAAGGATAAGAATCAAAGGGTGCTACTGTAAAGAATGGCAAGAGATGGGCTTTATGTGCTCAAAAGTGAAAGTGAAGTAGAAGACACCCATAGAGTCAATAAATTAGAGTCAAAATTGTTAACAACTTCACAATAGGCATCTATTGATGTTAAAAGTCTAGACAAGTCAAAGTCAATTTCAAATCTTCAAGTTAGGATTGTCAATTCGATATCTGTAAATCCTTTAGAAGTTTTAGATAAAAAACTTAGACATCCAAGTCACCAAATCATGTTGAAAATCATATCTTTCTATAAGGATTTTACACATATGAATAAAAATCAAATTTCCTATTTCTGTGAGGCATGCCAACTTGGGAAAAATCATAAACAAAATTTAAAATTAAGCTAAACTAAAACCAAAAGGCCATTAAAAATTATTTATATTGATTTATGGAGATCTACACCAATTAGTTTAGGAAAAATTTTCAATATTACATGAGTTTGTTCATGATTTTAGTAGATTTACGTGGATCTTTTCATTGATAACTAAACCTCAAGCACACAAACATTCATTGAATTTAAAACTCAAGTTGAGAAACAATTAAACCAAAGAATTCTTATCCTATAAACTAATATGGGTAGTGAGTTTAAACCTCTTGAACAAATACTCAAACATTAATGAATCATTTTTAGATATTCTTGTCCATACATGTCAGTTCAAAATAGTGTAATCAAAAGAAAACATAAACATATAATGGAGACTAGCTTAACCCTTCTAGCACAAACAAAACTTCCATTAAAGTTTTGGTAGGAAGTCTTTAAAATATCCACATTTCATAAATAGGCTCCCCACTTCAAGTCTTTAAAACATCCACACTTCTCCATTAAAGAAACTTTTTCATAGAAAACTATATTATTCCTTCTTAAAGACCCTTGGTTGTGCTTCATATCCTTATCTCAGACCATACAACTAACAAAAACTTCAATTTCACCAACCAAGTGCACATTCCTAGAGTATAACTCAAAGCACAAAGGATATAAATGTCTAAATAAGTCAAGAAGAACTAACATTGCTATACATGTAACCTTTCATGAATAAGATTTTCCTTACAAAACAAAGTCAAAAAAATCAAATGCCTATTAAATATAGTTAATGTATAAACACATACCAATACAATAAATTACTCTTTGTTCCTCAATCCATTAGCTCAGCAAGAGAAGCAGACTTAGCACACCTCAAACCACTTCTGCAACATCACCATTAGATATTGATTCAAAACAATAGTTAGAAAGCATTCTTTATGACTTAATTGAACCATATGATATGTTAAAAATCACTAATATAATTTTTGACCATAACATAATTCAACCACTCCTATAACATCATCATTAGATATTGCTCCAAAACCACAATCAAAGAGCATTCCTCATGACCTAACTAAACTATATGATGCCTTGAAAATTACTGATACAATTTTTGGCCATGACACAATTCAACCTTCACAAACACAAGAAAATCAAGAAAATCAGCCTAAAAACACACCTTATGATAAATTGATCCAAAGATGGGATCTATAAATCTAAACTTTATCATATTGAAAGGAAACTAGTTCATAAGGAGTTAGTACCTAAAAGTGTAGAAAAAGTTTTGAAAATTAATATTGAAGAAAGCCATGGTTGGGGAATGTAAGGCCTCAGTAAAAAATAAAAAATATAGGATCTAGTTCTTGTAACATCATTATCAAATACTACTCTAGAACCACACAATGCCTTGAAAACCACTGATACAGTTTTTGGCCATAACATAATTCAACCTTCACAAATACAAGAAAACCAAGAAAATCAGCCTAAAAACACACACTCTATGGTAAATTAACCCAAAGATGGGATCTATAAATCTAAACTTTATTATATTGAAAGGAAACCAGTTCAAGAGGAGTCAATACCTAAAAGTGTAGAACAAGCTTTGAAGATTAGTATTGAAGAAAGCCATGGTTGGGGAATATAAAGCCTTAGTAAAAAATAAAATATGGTATCTAGTTCTTGTAAAGCTAGAAATGAAATCATTATAAACAAATGGATTTTTAAACTGAGATATAATCCCAATAGAACTATGGCATGACACAAAACATGATTATTGGCCAAGAAATACTGCCAAACTCTTGAAATATATTACATAGAGACATTCAACTTTGTAATAAGGTTATCAATAGTAAAAACAATCATATGCTTGGTAGTGCATTTCAATTAGGATATAAAATAAGTGGATGAGAACAATGCCTTCTTAAATAAAAATTGGGTGGAAAAGTCTATATATAATAGCTTAAAGGGTTTGTTGACATAAATAGATCACAACATGTATGCAAATTAAGCAAAACACTTTATGGTATAGAATAGGCACCAAGAGCATAGTATGAGAGGTTTGAAACAACACTTACAAGTTAGAGTTTTACAAATCTAAAGACAAACACATCACTTTTCTTCTTATCTAGAAAGAATATGTTAATAATTGTATTCATTTATGTAAATGACATCCCTATACTAGGTGATGTAGAATAGGAGATTAGTAATGCTATTAAGAATATGGATGATTGCTTTTCACTAAAATTACTAAGGTCTTTAAGTTATTTTGTAAGGATCAAAGTCAAGAGAAATAATAAAAGGATTCATCTCAACTAAACAAGATATAAACAAAAGTTGTTAAAGAAGACAGGCATGATACGAGAGTACTAACGAAAAATTCTCAAAACACATAGGAAAAAGAATTTGAGGACAAAACAATGTGTAGAAGTGTAGTGGGTGTATTGCAGTATACCATTTTAACTAGACTTAAGATCTCTTATAGTGTGAACAAGCTGGGTAAATACTAAGACAACCCCAAACCACAACATTGGATAGGTTACACAAAACCATGGTATTAACTACATAAGCAACAAAATACTCAAGCTAAAAACCTTTGCAAATGTAGACTGGTCTAGAGATTTAGATGATAAGAAGTCAATTGGAGGATTTACAATTTAGCTAGAAGGAAACATAATCAATTGGAGCTCAAAGAAAAGTAAGTCAGTCCCGAGATCAAGTATAAAGTTAAAATATAGGTCTTTTGAACAAATATCTGTTGAAAAATATCATTTATAGTGACAACCTTAGTGCTATATCATTGGCTAAAAATCCTGTATTTCATTAAAGATTAAAGCATATTAAAATAAATGTTCATAACATTAGAGAAAGACTAATCAATGGAGAAGTAGAGATTAGACACATACCTACCAAAGAGCAGATAATAGGCATATTCATTAAGTCATTGTCATAGGAAAGATTCCAAAATTTGAAACACAAACTTAATTTCTTACCAAATAACTAATGTCATGCCCTAACCTAAAAGTCGCCATGTGATAACCAATGCATACCCTCGAGGTATGCTCTATTAACATGGAACCTCCTCCAAAAGTCTACAAGACTTTTAAGGATTATGCACTCTATTCACATAAATAAAACACACACATATAATCACACTTAAAATTAGTTATAGTATAGGCACTTATAAAAATTATGAAGAAGAAAACAAATAAAATATTAAAATTTTAATTAACATCAAGGGTACATATTATAAAATATCATAACAATGTGTTAAAATATTTCGCTAATAAGCCCCAATAAAGATAGAATAAGTCAAGGAGCCTATACTAGAGATAATGTAGTAACACAAAACCATCACCACTATAAAATAACAAATGCAAAACCCAACCCGAAAGTAGTGAAGTGAGGGGTGAGTAAATACATTTAATGATCAAAGAGGTAGTAATATATAATTCAATTTGGAGGCATTAGGATGCTAAAATAATTTTAAGTTATGCTCATTTATTTGACAAATCTCACATTGGTTTTAAAATCAGTTATGTAATTAAACGCAAATTATAAACTATACATTTAAGCCTGAGTTTGATTCCTTTGGAAAAAATCAGACTTGCTAGTTCTTTCTCAAGTTCTCACTATAATAGACGCTTAAGATAACCAATAAATTTTATTAAATTAAAAATCAATGCAACTGATAAATTATAAATATATATGTGTTTACAATTAATTCATATTTTAGTTTATAAAATTAGTTTGTCAATTCACAGTCCAAATCATTGGCATTGACTTAAATAATCACATGGTGACAATTGTTGTATTCTTATATTACCTTTCACTAAGTGAGCTCCACAACAACAACATCCTTCCATGTATTGCCCCACTTAACACCCTATCATCTATGCGGCCTCTACAAAGGTTTATCCATAGGCTATTTCTTATAATACTATAACAATACTAATATATCACTAGTAAAGAATGTTTACAAGACAAAGTATTTTAAATATTTATACCTCAATGGCCATTTCAATAAATTATAATCATAAGCATATAAAACAGAAATAAACAATTAACCCATAAGCTTTATCTGATATTAAATTATTTATATGCTAACTTACTATCCCAATAGTTAAAAATAGTTTAAAATAATTTATTAAATCAAAATATACGACTTAAAATAGTTTTCTAACAAATTAAATATTGCACACTATTCACTTATTGTTTAGAAGATATAGACTCCCTTGCCAACCTTCACACTAGCTTAGATATCCTCTTAAGGTGTTAATGCCTAAAGATCACATATGCATTTTTATTAAAATTCAAACTCCTATAAAATGCTCATCTACCTTAATATATAATAAATATGCATGATGAACATAGAATTCTAAGTAGACATATAAATCAAGACTTGAGTCTATACAAAATTATTTGTAGACAATAGTAAGACTTATAGTAAAAAATAATCTCTAAGGATAATTTGATAATTTCAAAAAGGTTAAAATCAAAATTTCAAAAACTGTTCCCTAAAAAATAAACTAAACTCCCTGAACATTTTAATAGTTTTTGAATTACTCAATTTCAATGTCGTTTAAGGGTTTAAAATTTCTTTACAAAACAAGAAAATAGATTTGTCAATACTGCCGCTCTAAGTTACCAATGTCATGCATGCTATAGTAACCTTACTATAATACTTACAAATTTTTGAAAGCAAAAACTTGAGGATGGCAATGCCAAGTCAAAAATTTACACAATAAAAAACAGCGAGAAATAGAAAAAAAATAAAAATGGGTATTTTTGATAGAGTAAATAACCTCCAAATTACTCGTTGCAAAAAATTTTAAGTATACTACAACTTTGTTTTTAAAAAGATTTATCTTAAAATATTTTTATTTTTTATAAATTAAGAAAAACTACAAGAACGCTAAAACTAGCAAAAATTAATTTCATCACATATCAACGCCAAACTCAACCTTTTTCAAATTGGCTTGAATTGAAATTTTAAATCTAACTTTAAAACTTCAAAAATAATAACTTAAATCAAGTTTTGAAATATCTCTTAAACTAAAATCCGACTCAACTTAAACAAATACCCAATCTAATTCAAAATAAAAAATTCTTGTCATTTAATCATTTTCTATGTAACTAAATTCCATGGCAAGGTTTCCTAATTCTAATATAACTTATAATCAATCTCAAATCATCATGATCAAATCCAGAACTTAAAAGCTAAACCATAATGCAAATATGTCTATTTTTATCATTTAAGTTATAACAGATAAATAAATAAAATTTAAGGTTTTAGAATAGTTAGAAACCTTACCTAAAATTCAATAAAATCTGAAAATCAAAGAGGAGACGTGGGATAGTGGAAGATTGGAAGTAAGGAGAGAAAATAGGGGGAAAAAGAATGAACAAAAATGTCATTCTTCTCTTTTTCAAATTTTAAAATTGTCATTTGCTTATTAAATATAATAAAAATAAATAAATAATAATTAAAAATTTCAATATCGTAAAAATAAAAATAAATAATAAGTTTTAATAACATATCAACTAATCATGAAATATGTACATGTATGAAAATATAATTTAAGTATAAAAAGATTAAATTATCTTTTAGGGTTTAAAGGATAAGGTCTACAGCTAAGTTTGAGAGGGAGAGTTGAAACATGAAGATGACATGGCAGCCAGCTTAGCAAGGAAGACAACATGGAAGTCAGCTCAGCAAGGTACAAGCTCATTCAACATATTCAACCAGCAGGGTACACACAGCCTCCTTATCTTAACCACGTGCAAATGAGACAAATAACCAGTACAAAATATGAAAAGGAGTAAAAGGATTGCATCGCATTCAGTACGAAAGACAGCTGGAATATATTTGTACTTGTAATTCTTGTATTTTTTTATAATCATATTTTCGTAAGGCTTACAAAAGTAGCTATCACCACATTTGTATAAATAGCAATGTAATAGCCTTCCAAATGAATGAACAAAAATTGCAAAAAGTTCTCTGTCGGTTGCATTGATTATTCTCTGTTCTCAATTCATCCTCACATTTAGCTAGCTGATTGATTGGACTAAAATGCACAAGCCTGATCCACCCCTAGGTAAAATATACAGCATTGGAGACGATGATTGTCCTGCTTTTCTGATGTCATCAGGGAAAGTGTGTGAGGTGTTCTTAGAATTCGTTGAGATGCGATAAGTGATTTTAAATGACGTGGCAATTGAAGTGGTTGGCTCAGTTTTTGTTGTTAATTTTTTGGTTTATGTTGAAATATATAGTTGATCAACAGATCATTTTTTGAGAGATATATCTTGAGTTGTAGGCATCCGAATATAGAGTTCTTTAGCTTGTTTTGTAGCAGTGAATGTCCTCTGTATAACTGTAATCTTCATTTTCATCAATAAAGTTCTTCAGAGTGTGTTGGTCACGTGGATGTAGGCTTCATGCTGAACCATATAAATTGTTGTTCTGGTTTTCTTGCCAATATATTTTTGTGTTCTTGATAAATTGTGTTGCTTGACAGTGATCAAGAATCATTGTTAAATCAATAAGAGATTAAATTCACAACAAAGGGCTTCAAGTTTCCAAGGTGGAGTTAGGATGTGATAAGCCAGTGATCGGATCCTTCTATTTTCTTTGGAGCAGTAACGGTGGCTACGTCATGCTGATGCCGAGTCCGGTCGGCAACGGTGACTGGGTGGTGTACATGAACCTTTTGAAGAAGTAGATGGATTTCATTGAGGCCGAGGCATCATATTTGTTTACGCCGTTGATGTTTGGTTATCATAACTCAAATTACCTCAATCTGAATTAATCGACGTCTGTTATCGAATAATAATCGGGTAGACTTTGTTGCCAAGTCAAAGTTTGCCAAATTTATTGTCAACGGAAACTTAACCGTAACCCTCATCGCTTTCTTGGAATCTAGATTTGTTCTTTCAACTTTTAATTTATTTATTTTATTATGAAAATTTCGTGGACCTCTCCAAAAGTTTTGCTAAAATACAGATGAATCTTGCTAATGTTAAAAGTGTTATTGAAATCTTCCCTAGTATTTTTAAAATCATTATGAATATCCTTTAAACTCGCTCAGAAATCTTTATCCAAATTTCATAAATTTTAACATTACGTTCTCCGGTAAGAATTAAGATAAGTTTCTGTTTAGTTTTTAATTTAAATAAGTCTGATTGTATTTAGATCAGATTTGAGAAGAGGGTAAACGAAATTGATCCTTTTACAGCAATAGTCTAGAAATTGCTAATTTGATTTCTAAAACACTTTCATTTCAATTAATGTGAGACCTATTTGGTCATCGCATTTACAGTTATCGTGAATCCAATGGGGCCTTAGATTAATACATTTGCAAACTTAATTCTAAGTTTACAACCCAGCCAGATTCAGAAGCTCATCTCATGGAAGATGGCCAAGTCTTCAGACTCAAATGCCTATTCTGTATAATATACATATGTTGCTATAATTGTAAGTTTAATTCTTTTACCTTTTAAGAACATAATAAATCATGAAATGATCTTTTTTTTTTCCTTGAAAAGATTATTGGATGAACATAATAACACATAATATTAAATAAGTAGATTAATAATAGACATAAAATTTAAATAAAAAAATCGATTTGCTTTCTAGTTAGAATTCTCTGAATAACAAATGGATTAATATTATAAAATTAAAAAAAATAGAGAATTCTATAAAAAAAAAATTAAAATTTTAATTTATTTCAATTTTCAAAAATGAAATCAGTTATTATTAATTGAATATGCTAATATGTGTCTCATTTCAAACATATTAAGAGAAATTATTTAAAATAATTATTCAAAATTTATAATACTGATGAAATTATATTAAAAACAGTTAAAAGTATTTTCTTTGATTGAGTTTTATATCATATCAATTAATCTTCTACCACTTTACTATTTAACAATTGAGTGAGTGGCAAGTATTTAGGCCATTATTTTTTTTTTCCCTAAATAATGAAATCTGACTATAACCATCCCAATCACATTAAACCTAGTAAGCAGATTTGTAGAAGAATTTACTATTCAAATTTTGAAAATTGATCTCAAAATAGAGACTATAGTATGAACATATATGTTTGGCCAAGAGAAACTAACTAGTTGCATGCATATATTTAATTACTTACCTTAACTATAACAAACTTCTTAACAAACTTAATAAATTAACTAACAAATTTAACGAATCTAATACGTATCATATGGGTGTTATCTATACTATTAAAATTACATCATTTTAATTTAATTATAACATTAACCTGGGATGGTAAAATAAGACCCTTGTTAATGATTTTTTTGTGGACTAATATGCTTTCTTTTTTGGTAATCGTGCACCTTATTATAAAGGGGATCCCACGAAAAATGTTATTAGATAATTAAATAATACACCCTTCTATAAGGACTCGGGTGTCTATGGGACCTGTTTTAGATCGAACAAATTATAACAACACTCGTATGTCTATATCCAAGAAATATTATTTAACAATTAATGGTTTAAGCCATGCAGAGGGATGTACACCACCCACCAGCTGGTGCTGCTTAATATTTCTTTTATTTAGTATGCTTTCCATATGTATCAATCTTGTAATAATGAGGCTTTTTCGTACCGTTTATACAATTTAATAACTATCAAAGTGCCATGAATTCACTGGCTTAATATAATAAACAACGGTCAATATCTCGAGAAATTGTTTCAATATTTATACGAAAATATTTGAGCTCCTTCCTCTCGTTGGATAGCAAAAGCAAAAGTTCATAAAGGGAAGGAGTTCAAATTTTTTAGTGCAAATTAAAGAGAGTTCTGTCATCAACTAATTTAAAAGTAAAAATCCCCCACTTTAATGTTAATAACTTTTGAAGTAGAAATTCCCCATAAAATTCTAAATCTTTTGATCATATAATACATGTGCTTTTTAAAACTAACGATAGACTAGTCAGATATTTGGATTATATATGTACTTGTACTTACTAAAATTTTTAATAAAAATATAATCACCTATTTTAGGTCTAAATTTTCAACTTTACAATGTATGTAGCTATTAAATCAATAGACGCATACTAATACGCAATATATAAATATATACATAATAATTAAGTTTATATACCAATACTAAAGAAGAAAAATTTCAGATATTTTTCAGGTAGAAAATCTTTCACCAGTTAAAGCAAGCATTCGAACCTTTGCCCTGAGGATTCGCATCACCCGACGAGTGGGTGGTGCTCAATATCTCTTGTATTTAGCAATATTGACACCAGTCTTGTACTAATGAGGCTTTGTTTGTGCAGTTTATAAAATTCAATGATTATCAAAGTTTCAGGAATTCACAGTTTTAGAATAGGCAAGAACAGTTAAGATCTCAACAGATTGCTTCAATAAAAGAAAACAATTGAGTCTATATATCGAGCTGTTAAAAAAGAAAAACTAGTAACTACAAAGATAAAATAACAGTAATCAACACTGAATAATCCCGTTTCACAAAAGTTGGAAAGACAAACTGACAATCGATGAATAGCTAGGGAGAAGTCCGGCTGGCAGATCTCTGTGCCACCAGTTCTCCGTTTCCATTGGACCATACCATACATGTACTCATTAAAACTTTCAATAACTAAATATTTGAATTATACCACACACACACACACACACACACCCCTATTAAAAGTCTCGATAGACACTAACAAAGATGTCATCCTTCATTAGAGACCTAGATTTTCTAACTGTACTATATATTTACCTATTAAAAGCAATATGCATTGACTAACATGTCATCATTCATTGCAAATTCGGATTTTCGGACTATACCATATGTACATATTAAAACTTTTGATAGCCTAACTAAGATTTCAGTACTCAACCAATTCAATTTATATGCTAACTTTATTGATGATAAAGCTATAACTTTTATAAAAAAATTACAAGAAAGTAATTCAATTTATATATTGACTGTAAGGAAGAAAAGCATATAACTACTAAAATTAGATAACAATAATGAATATTGAATAATTCCTTATAATAAAAACTTAAAAGACAAACTAACAAACCATGAAAATAGTTGAGTTTATGTTCTAATCGTAGAGGAAGAAAAGCTTATAACAAGGAAAATAAAGAACTGTAATCCATATTTGGTAATCCTTTATCGCAAAAGTTGGAAAGACAAACAAATAAATTATTAATAGTTAGGTAGAAGTCAAGCAAGCCAATCTCTTTGCTACCTGTTCTTTATTTTAGTTGAAGATGACAAAGTTTTTACTACAAACTTGTGTTTTTGTATTTTCATCTTAATGTCAAATTACAAGAGACTCTGAATATAAACTAGAAAGGATTGTTGAGCAAGAAAACTAGGAGTGTAATTTACCTACACCTGTACATGACTTGCAACTATTTTAACCTTAGGATTAAAAACGATTACAAGGACAATACTGCTAATGATTGTCACAGCTATATGTCACAAATCCTACATTGGATAAGAATGGGGAACTATAAAGGTTTATAAGGGTAGAGTTCTGCATACCCTAATGGACATGTCTTTTGGGGAGGAGATAATAGCCAAGCCTATGACAAGTGGTATCAGAGCCAAACCTATTCTGACTCTGATGTCTCAACCAAGCACCCACATGCAATAGTCGCATCTACAAAGAGTTCATAAGTCACGAGGTAGAGCAGGACAGGCATGCAGGGAGCCCTACTGTGACGAGGGTGTCACAGGATTGGGTGGAGGAGAATGTCACAAATTCCACATTGGAAAAAAATGAAAAATTATAAAAGTTTATAAGGGTAGGGCTCTACACACCTTAATGGACATGTCTTTTGGGGAGGAGGTAATGGCCCAACTCGTGACATGTAGCTATTTTCGTAGGCAAGCATGTACATTTCATTCCACCATTTGTTAATCTTCATTCTAACTGATCTGTACTCTATTTCCCATCTGTAAAACTTTAGTTAGAGTGTCTGCGATCTGATCTTTAGAAGGTATATACCTATTTTTATTTCTCTTAAGCTTACCTTATCCCGTACAAAATGAAGATCTATCTCTATGTGTTTGGTTCTAGCATAAAAAACTAGGTTCAAAGTCATGGTTACAGCACTTTAATTGTCACACTATATTAGAGGAGTTATTTTAAGCAGCATTTTCAACTCCTTCAAGACATTTCTATTTCTCTTGAACTTACCTTATCCCTTATAAAATGAAGATCTATCTCTTTGTGTTTAGTTTTAGCATAAAAAACTAGGTTCAAAGTCATGATTGCAGCACTTTAATTGTCACACCATATTAGAAGAGTTATTTTAGGCAACATTTTCAACTCCTTCAAGACAGAACAGATCCAAGCAATTTTTGTGCATACAAGAGCCATTGCTCTATATTCTGATTCAGCAAATGACTTAGCAACCACTTCTTGCTTCTTCGAACTCCAAGAGATCAGGTTTTCACTAATGAAAACACAATAACCACTGATTGATCTTCAGTCATTTACGTCGTAGCTCTAGTCCATGTTTACAAAAGCTTGGATATCTGTATTGTTTGATTTCTGAAATTTTAGCCTACATTTTGATGTTTCCTTTAGGTATCTGAGTATTCTTTTGTAGGACAACCAGTGTGCTTACATTGGATTATCCATGAATTGGCTTAGTTTGTTTATAGCAAAGGATATGTCTAGTCGAGTTAAGGTTGCATATTGTAAGCAACAAATTACACTCATGTATAGTGTCTGATCAGAGAAAGAAGAACCTTTTATTTTACTCAATTTTGCTCTAGCACACAGAAGGGTATTTACCCCTTTGTAATTTTCAAGATTCACTTTCTTAAGTAGGTCTTGTATATATTTACTTTGAGAGATATGGAGCACATTGTCAGTTCTTATGACTTTAATACCCAAAAAATGATGCAGATCACATAAGTTTTTAAGAGAGAATCTATTGTTCAATTTTTGGACCAGATCTTTAATCAATTGATTATTACTTCATATCACCACAATGTCATCTACATATACCAACATAATTGTAATACCTTCATCAATTCTTTTAAAGAATAAGGATACATCCGACCTTGAGTTCTTGAAGTTCCATAATTACAAATCTATTTTTAATCTATCAAACCAAGCTCTAGAGGTTTGTTTAAGCCTATAGAGCGCCTTTTTGAGCTTACATACATGATTAGGTCTAGTTCTATCAATCATTCATTTAGGTTGATGTATATACATAGTTTCAGATAGCTCTTCATTTAAAAATGCGTTGTTGACATCTAATTGTCTGAGGTTCCAACTTAGTGTCATAGCCAAGTTAAGTATTATTCAGATTCTGGAAGCCTTTACAACTAGACTATATATTTCATAAAAGTCAAAGCCAAGGGTTTGATAGAAACCCTTAGTAACCAATCTTACTTTGAACCTTGAGATACTGCCATCTAAGTTTTCTTTTACTTTAAACACCTATTTGTTTCCAATCAATTAGAGATATTGATTATATGGTATTAAGTTCCAAGTTTCATTTTTGATAAGGGCATTGTATTCTTCTTCCATGGCTTGCTTCCATATCGAATCTTTTAAAGCTTGAATACAATTAATAGGAACAATAATAGTCTCATCGATTAAATAAAGTTTTGGCTTGAAGATTCTAACTTTCCCTTTAATGATCATGGATGTATAGAGGTATATCTATTTAAGGCGTGGCAAGGTATTGTTTCAAGTATAGAATTTGGATGATTTGTTTATCAGTTTGGTTTAGATTAGAGGATATGTCCATATCATTTTCTAAAGTATCACAATTATGTTCTTGCTGAATAGGTGATGTAAAGGTGTTGTTACCTAAGTCTGGAGAGAAACCAACAGGAGAAGTGTTGACAAAGGGACTTTCATTTTCTGTTTATGTAGTTAGAGAATTACCAGAATCACAGGTCGACAACAGAAACTAATTCATCAAGGGAAGGCTATCTTTGAAAAGTTTTGGTCCTATATTTTTAAAGAGTGGATCACTCATGAAAGAAAAAGAAGTCTCATTAAATTTGACATTACTAATGACGTATACTCTTTCTGAGCTATGAAGATATAAATATCCCTTGTGATAGACACTTACACCCAAAAACACACACTTAAAGGTATGATAGTCTATTTTATGCTGGTTATATAGCCTGAGGAATGGGAAACATTCGCATCCAAAGACTTTAATCAATGACAGATTGGGTTTGACTCTACACAACTTTTCATAAGGAGTTTTGCCCCCTAAGGTAAGTATTGATGTTCTGTTTATCAGATAAATTACTACACTAAATGACTCCCACTAAAACCTCAGAGGTAATGACACTTGCACTATTAAGCTTAGACCAGTTTCTACCATATGTCTATATTTCCTTTCAAATTTACCATTTGGTTGTGAATGTAAGAACAAGAGTATTTAAGTTTAATTTCTTCTTCCTTAAGGTATTTTTCAAAGGTTACATACTCTCCACCCATGTCACACTGAAAGAACTTAATTTTTTAGTCAAAGTATTTCTCAGTATATGTTTTGAATGTGATAAATATGGAAAATGCATCAGATTTTATGGAGAAAGGAAATAACCATGAAAAATTGTTAAAATCATCAATAAAGATTATATAGTACCTATACCCTTGATTAGAAAACAAAGATTTTTAAAAACTTATTCCATTTTTTTTAAGAGTAACTCTGTGCAATTTTCCTAATTAGCACGCACTGCAAAATTCAGGAAAAAGTTTTTCATTGATAATAAGAACATTACAATCTAATAACGTTTGTTTAAGAGCTTTTACATATGGGTGACCTAACTTATTGTGGTAAAGATTCAATTCATTTTCAGCCCTCAAACTATAGCTTTCAGTGTCTAAACTTTCTAACAAACAAGATAGCATTGACTCAAGTTTGATTAAATTAAGTTAACTCGATCTAAATTCTAATTTATTCTTGAAAACTTGAAAAGAAAAGGGTAGAACCAATCTATAAAGTCTTTGTTAGCCACTCTTTTTAGTAGTGTTCTCCTCTACTTTTTGTCCATCACCAAGCAAATATCACGATAAAATAACATAGTAATATTATTGTCATGTATCAATCTGGAGACACTAATGAGATTTTTGATAATTTTAGGAATATGTAGTATGTATTTCAAGTGAATAGGTAAGTTAGTGTATGTGTGATTTGGATAAAATGTGGTATGCCTAATATGAGAGATTGTGAGTTTTTCATTATTACCTATAGCCAACTATTCTGTCCCATTGTATATTGTAGCTTGAGTTATGTTGTTGATGATAATTGTAATGTGGTTTGTAGCACCACTATCAAGGAACTAAGAGGGATCTGTTGGATTCTCAAGAGCAGCCATATATGCCCTTTTTTACTCAGAACCTACTGTCGATTGTAAGATAAAGTCACGGTTGAACCTATGCTAGCAATTTGAAACTATATGACCTATCTTGTTGCAAACTTGGCATGTTAGTTTGTTTGACTTGTTTCTAATTTTTCCTTTCCCTCGACCTTGTGAACCTAAAGCTTTTTGAATGCCTCGAAAGTTGTTGAAGTTCTATGTTCCAAGTTTTCCACTATAGTTCCAGATCCTTTTTTGGTAGCCACTAACTTGAGCTACATTTGCTAAAATATTTGATTGCAGGTTCATGTTACTTATGGTCAGATTTTTCTCGATTCGACTTTCAAAGCTGAGTAACATAATGTAGACATCTTAAAGAGGTAGTTTATCTACTTTGGATATGATGTTAACTACTATAAAATCATACTTAGAGTTAAGCCTTTCCATTAAATACAACACAAATTGATCAACTTCATCATTGGTAACTGTTGTACTTGAAGCCTTCAGGCTATCAGCAAAACTTTTCATCTTGTGATAGTATTCGTTCATGGACATAGCCTCTTTCCTTATGTTTTGACATAGCCTCTTTCCTTGTGTTTTGAATTTGAGATTTAAGTTGCATGGCCCTAGCATTAGAATGAGTAGAGAACAACGTTGCTAGAGTTACCCAAACCTCTCTCGATGAGTCGCATTGAGTTGTTGATGTAGGCACACTTTCGATCATAAAAGATAACAACCATCTCATAAGCCTTTGGTACTGTTTCAACCAGGTTTGAACGCATTGAGTTGTTGATGTAGGCACACTTTCGATCATAAAAGATAACAACCATCTCATAAGCCTTTGGTACTGTTTCAACCAGGTTTGAAATTCTGAATTCTTGGTGGTTATAACACTTTGCTAGTCATCAATTAACACATTCATAAGCATGGGTGCATTTTTGCTACCATCAATCAAGCCTTCTAAGCCATTTGCTTGAATGCTTGACAAGACTTGTGATTTCCATAGTAAATAATTATTGTTGGTGAGCTTGATGGGTGTGTTGAATGTGAAAGTTCTATTATTTTAAGTATTTGGAGTAATGGTGATGTTTTAAGATGTGGTGCTGTGACTATCAACCATTGTTAACTTCAGCTCTGATACCAAGTTGAAGATGACAAAGTTTTTGCTGCAAACTTGTGTTTTTGTATTTTCATCTTAACATCAAATTACAAAGACTCTAAATATAAACTAGAGCGGATTGTTGAGCAAGAAAACTAGGAGTGTAATCTATACCTATACATAAGCTGGAACTATTCAACCTTAGAATCAAAAATGGTTATTAAGGACAGTACTACCAATAATTGTCACAGCTATATCTATTGTCATAGACAAGCACATACATTTCATTCCACCATTTATTTGTCTTCATTCCAGTTGATTTGTACTCTATTTTTCAACTGTCTTCCAAGTCATTTGCATATGTCACATCAGGGGACACTCATTTCATATTTGGTGTCAATTTCATCAATTTTTCGATTAGACGAAATTATTTTTTTGGTTTATAAATTTGCTACGGTTGAGCTTGATGTTTTTGTTGCAGTTTCTCAACTCCCTTTTCCTGATATGATATTAGTAAGAGTAAACAGATGTATATCTATTGTTCCATTGCTTAAACATCATAACTTCGCCATCTCGCAAGGTTGCAACTGTATATAATTTCAAAAAATCTAACAAATCAAGGTTTGTTGTATTGTTTAACGACTCTGCCATTATGCTGTGTGTTGGAATTCAAATGCCTACAAACACAAAATTCTCTAAATGTATTCTCAAACAAGATCGAATCAAAAAAACATTTTTAAGACATCAATGATCAAACACATAAAAAGCATAAAGAAGATTTAATGTGGTTTAGCCAAAACTTAGCCAACATCCATGACCCCAAGAACAACTTATCTTTTATTTTATTAATCTGCAACACAAGAAGACTTATAGAATACAAGAGTGTTAGTTCTACACTGGAATTCCTTCCTGACTCTATTACCAAAACTCCTCTATTTTTTGTACCCTCTCACTTAAAATATTAGCCACCCTCTCTAATTTCGATAACTTTATATATACATGTGAGAAAATACCGAAATCGAGATTTGACAGGTAAAATTCTGTTTTAATCACAATTAGCTGGCAGCTTTTAATCCTTAACTAACGCAATTGATTTCAAACTAATTTTTAACCACTCTTTGCTTCACACTATGTCTCTTGACCCAATTCTGTCCAGAAGAATATTCCAAAATCCTTACATTAATCTAGATACTAAAAACATAGTACGGCAAGGCAAGCTTTCCTCCCAGTTCCAAAATATTGAACATATGCCTATTTTGCTTGTAATGTTCTGGTAGATAGGTCATCCTTGGTTCCTCATTAGTTATAGCCATATATATACTCATTTGACTTATTTGATGTAACATACCAATGGAAAACTTGCTTATTTATGGACACAGGGCCACTTTATTTAAATTCATCTATGCGAAATGGTCATTTATTTTCTTAATTGAATGGTCCAAGAATCCTTTTCCATGTACTATCAGAAGAACCTAAAGTGAAAATCTCCAAACCGAAACCATTAGCATACATATGAACAACCTTGTACTCTTTTTGTCAAACCCAAATACAGTCCCACATTTTTTGTGTAGACAATACAGAAGGCATTGAGCTAGCATCAGAGAACTCTTGGTAAGAAAATTCATAACACAAAGCACCTTTTTATATATTTGTTAGGTCCTCTGCCAAAACCAAACGATTACAAGTGGATCTAATCTCCCCCATCTGACCAAGAGGAAATTTTGTCAAGTTAAAGTCAAGCGTCTTATTATCCATCTCCAATAGCTTCCCTATGCCATAAAATCGGTGCTAGAGATTTAACTATGCACCCTTTTGCATAGTATTTGAACTTGTCATGAAGGTATGTAACTAGAAATCTGGCTAAAACCTGAAAGGTTACATCTTTAGAAAGATACGGCAGAGAATGTTTACCTACATACTTCTTTTTTGGGAGGTTCTTCTTTTTACTTCACTTTTGTCTTGCTTTTCATGGCAAGGGATTTTGTTCTACTTATTTTTGCTTCAAGATGTTCCCCATCCATGTCTTGCTCTAAATATTAAGTTCGGACCTGAAAGATAATTTGTTCTAATTATGTTGCAACACTTACCACAAAAAAGATGTCATTCCCAAATAGTCTTACCAATTAGAAATTATAATGATATCATGGCCACCAAGATGAAGCTACTAAATTATGTGATGGCGTAAAGAGAATGAAAATACTTGAAATGATATTGCTAAATTACCAAATGCCTAATTTTTTATTAGTTTGTACATAATGCATAGCATTAGTTTACGGAGTGAACTTAAATATTGACCTTTGTATCTTCCATTGAACGATCATCCACTAATCCCAAAAGCTTTTACTCAACAATCTTCAATCTCCAAAACATGTTTTTACAACTATAAAATTATAGGTATGTTAGGGATTAAATTGTTAATTTTAATTTTTAATAAAATTACTAAATATTAAGTTATTAGTTTTTTATTTAATTAATGAATTTTAAGCAATTATAAATCTCTATTTATAGAGAGAAACATAGTACTAAAAGATAAATAATTATTTCATAATTTTATAATATATTTTTCATATATGAAACTTTATCTTGTTATATTTTGATTATAATAAATATTTATTTCATTTTTGTCATATCATCTACATCAATTCAGCTGATCTTATCATATTCATATCAACATGGAATGGCATAAGTCCGACTTGAATGGATCAAGTCGACATGATATGAGAGTTAAACTAGTTCGTATAAGGCTTGTATTTAAGGCACAGAAACCCAATATATAAGTACGCGAGAGGATACAAATGCACAAGTAATTAATCACTTTTATAAAATTAATCACTTTTCTTTTTTATTAAAAAAAGAAAAAAGATAGCAATCTGCTTATTGATAGTTGTATAAAAATTAAATTAAATTATATTTTAAATTTTTTGACATACTAGAAACAAATCCGAAGCCCACTGACTTTGCATAATATGGAAAAACTAGTAATGGGCTTATAGTGCAGATCAGATTGAATTTTTAAGAATTAGCATGATACGTGCTTGACACTGACACCAAATATGAAGAATCTAAAACTTTTGTGTCGAGCTAAAATGACAAGACACTAGTGACTCGTTTTGCCTTGTAGTTCTTGTGATAATAATGATGACCTCAATTATCTTCTCACTTTTAGTATAATTTTCACATAAAAATAACTTAATTAATAAGCCCACATATTGGGAAAATTTTCTATTTTGATTTTTCTCGAAATTTTTTAATTTCAAGTGGTTTAAAAAGTGATAATTATTTCTTTGTAGTGATTTCTACTGCATTTGAAAGCTAAAACGAACAGCAAACAAGATTGAACTTGTCCCGCTTTTTTAATTTATGTATAAATATTTCAATGAATCATATTCTTCACTTTAGTGTTAGATCTATACATTCTAAAATTACTTTAACAAAAGTCAATAACAAATAGTAGAAAAACTCCGGCAAAAATAAATAAATAGAACAGAAGAAGAACAGTAAAAAATTAAAAAAAGGAGGAACAAGAAGATGTTGATAGTCATGAAACCGAAGTTGTCAGAAACGATCACTTAGTTTTTTCATATTTTATTAAATTAAAAGTAGTGCTACTTGGTTCTAGTGGTGTCTAATGGGCTTGTATCAGGTGATTTGAGCCGGTCCAATCCGAGCTTAGAAACTATGGAACCATGATTCAAATCGAATCGATTATTATTATGAATCGGTCCAAGCTAAGTCACTGCTCCAGAAATTTTGAACTGAACTAGTCCGTGTGATTGAGCCGAAACCAAAACTAGAACCAAAATGAGCCAGTTCTGGTTTATTAACTGGCCAGTTTGGATTAGTTCACATCATTCATATAATTTTTTTAATTAAAATTAAAAAAATTATTTTTAAATTATTAAAAAAATAAAAAAAATCTCTTACAGTATTTTTTTATAAATTAAATAAAAAATTATAATAAGAGAGACATTTCAACCCTTTTTTTTGAACCACTGATTTGAATCGTCCAGTTGAATCAGTTCGGCTTTCTAGTTAAACCCAATAACTCATATACAAAATAAACCCAGAAGGTTTCGGTTCCATTGCAGGTTGGGCCTCCGATTTATTCATTGAACCAGCGAAACATGTACTAAATGGTCTTTGATTAGTATTCATATGGGCCAATTCGGTTTCAATTTTGACAGGTCAATTTGGTCCGGTTCAAGGGCCAAACTAGCCCGATAGACACCTCTACTTGATTCCTCCCTTCTTCAAGTCAAAAGGGTCTTCCACTATCCCGACATATATCATTGTAAATGGAAGTGTTTTCTTGCCATTAAGAATAGAAAATGCCCACGTACAAATATTACTTAAAACATAATTTTTCTAATTTTAAACCTTTCTTTTAATTTGTTAATATGTATGTATGTATATTTATAATTATAAAACAATCATGTCTAAGTACAAATATTTTATTGCTAGTTACAAAATATCTAGAATTTTTTAGTAAAATAGTTCAATATTAAGGTTTATTTAAAATTTTAGCTTAATCCTATAAGTCTTTGTAATATTAACCAAATAGTTTACTTTTAGACAAAAATCTCCTTACCTTTATTTTATTGTTGGTTGTCATGTTCAAGCAAAATGAAAGAAAAGAAAAGGAAAGAGAAGAGAAAAGAAAATAGAATAATGCATGAAAACTTGATTTTCTTTCAACCAGAAGATGTGAGGTTAGCAATCTAGTGTAGATACATATGATTTTTGTAATAATGCATGAAAAAACATACAAAGAAAATGTAGCTTGGGAAAAAAATAATTGAAATTTAAGTATTTGCAAAAACACTAAATCCCCTCAGTGAATTCGTCAAGTGACTTTATGCTTTATTTCAAATGTTCATAGTTGCAATCTCTTACATTTTTATTTTGTTTTTGTTTAAAATAAACCAATATTAAAATGCTTAACAATAAGGATGAAAGCTCAAAGTTTAAATGAATTTTATATACAATTGAAATTTGTCAAGTGCTACATTGTTTACAAAAATATAACAATTACATACATAATTTGCTATCAAATATAACAAATAAAACACAAACACAAATTAACCATACAACATTCTCTTGTGCTTTTTTTTTTTTAATTTTTTTCTGATACCATTCGTTATATAAGCAGTAGCTTCCTTTAATGTGGCTTTCCTTCATTCTTTAAATTTCTAGAGCTCATGAATGATATATCTTCTATTTGGATTATATTCATTTAATTCATTCAAAACTATAGTAACTACCTTATATATCTCATGCCTTAATTCCTTGAGTTCTTATATCTTCTCATCTTCTTCATCTATAATTTCCTGCACCACAAAGACTTGCATAAATTCATGTTTAATGAACACATTGTAAAAGCATAAAGTAAGAATGATGTGCAAACAACATACCTAAGTAGTTCCTCCAACATCTATTATATTGAATGAGTGCCCTTTAGAGTTCCTTAAATTTTCTTGCCATTAAGAACCATAGAGTGGTTGCTTGCATGCATTATGAAATGGTTTTAGATCAATCTCGTCATTCTCTTCATTCCAATATTAGTCCAAACACCTTACTTTGCACGTAAAATCCCTAAAGCAATTCAAAAATTAAATTACATTTAAAAAATAATTCAATTTAGATTAGATCTTATCAACATTAATGGCATGTATACAAATAGTTTTTTTACCTCACAAGTTGTTTGCATACTTTCTACATCTCATTCTTTCTCTGATGCTCTTTGATGGTAAAAGTTTGATTTAAACACTCCATTTCATCCAAATCATCAATTTTCTGCTCAAATTCATTAGTCATCTCTTTCCTATGTATTTGATTTGCTATAGCTTTGTCTTTAAGATATTTCATTACTTGTAATTTCTCATCCAACTCTGAGTTTCATTTCCAACTTCTCTTCTGCATCAAGCTACTTTTGCAATTGAAGAATCTGACTTAAAGCCACTTCTTTTTCCCTCTAAAAAATTTGAATACATGCCTAAAGCTACAATTGTATTGTAGTTATATAGAGAAAGTAAACTACATGCTTTATGCTCTTTGATTAGACTAGACATGTTCTCATTGGCCTATTTCTGCTCCATAGATGCTAACTTAAGTGATCTTTAAAGTTTTTCCTCCAACGGTTCTAGATTAAGGGAATCAACAAACATTACAATCAATTAAAGGAGTTTTTCCTCGATGAAATAATTGAGAAAAAATAATTATAAATGAGTTTTTTCTCAATAATTTCACTGCAAGAAAATTCAAATAATAAAAAAGTTATAACTATAATCCTTCTAGGAACACGAAATCTTCTCATCTTGATGAAATTATCAAGAAAAAATAGTTATGATCGAGATTCTTCTCGATGATTTCATCAAGAAAAAACTGTTTTATTGTTTTAGTTTTTTCGTAATGAAATCTTCAAGAAAAAACTCATTTATATCTATTTCTCCTTGATAAACAGAAAATTATCTCCACAAAATTTAAAATTGTTCATCTCCTCACTAATTTGCTTGTTCTTTTGTTTCAAATTTCACAACCATAGTCACAAAATAATTAATTATTTGGTATCTAACTCCCCAAAAATAAAATTGTTTAACCCTAGATCACTCCAAAATATTAATATATAGTAGGTTTCACAAAATCCAAAATGCATAATGTACCTTTTTATTGCGAGTTATTTTTGCTTATCCTTGTCCGAAGTTCCTGCTTAAGTTGGCAACAAAATCTCTCTTCTTGGATGCAAGTTGTTCTTGAATTTCTGTACTTGAAGCAAGTTACAACATTTATGAGTCTAAAGGGGGTAAAAAAAATGGTCGGACAAATAAATGGTTGGAGACTTGTTCGTCAAGAAGACAAGAGGTTAAGGGTACTTTTGCTCAAAAGTGAATTATTTGATTAATATTATGAAAAATTTTGGAATTGGACCTAAATGTTAAATGAATTTTAATATTGAACTATTTTGCTGAAAAACGCAAATATCTAAGCCCTGAATAAAACATAGATTTTTTTTTTTTTTTTTTTTTTTTTGAGCTCAAAAGAAACTAATGATTACAAGTGAAAGAGGTCAAAGCTTTCGGCGCACACATTAGGCTGTAGGATTGAAAAAAATATATTGTTTTAGATAAAGTTATATAATACATTACAAATTGGATTAAAAAATATATTGTTTTAGATAAAATGATGTACATCGCTAATACTTTTGTCTGAATGCTGAAGTGGCGCATTGCACACAGTTTGTCATTGGTTTAGTTTATATCTAATTCTCCAACGATAATTAACCTATCAAGCAAAGAAATTCGATTTATTTTTATTTTCATGGAAGACTTATTGAATTTCAATTTGTTTTGGAAGCTAAAACCAAAACAAAATGTTGAGAAAAAATGAAGAACTTTTTACCCTCCATTTTCATTAAATCATGTTATTGTTGTGGTTGATCATATGAATTTGACTAATTCTTTTAGCTTATCCCAAAATATATTTGTCGGGTTGGTGCCTTCCCCACAACATGAAACCAAATTTTTTTTCCATTGATCCACCAGGAAATTGATTAAGCTAAATATAATAAGAAAGAAATCATCTTATATATA
>CP135539.1:1057020-1095067 GCA_032402905.1 Khaya senegalensis | reverse complement strand
ATAAATTTACTTGCCATGCCATTATTATGTTATTTTTATTTCATTCACCTCAAATTGGATTGCCTAACTTTCATAAAAAGCTAAAGAGAGTCTTTAATATTTCTTGATGGAATTGATGGACTCAAAATTAATATATCTATTGAATTAATTTTTTTAAAAAAAAATATAAGATCTTTAATGCTACTCTAGTAATGTTTGTTTTTATTTTTTTAAAAAAACAAATAAAACAATAATGTTTTGAAAACGGTGCTTTCAAAAGAACACAAAACGTGTGTTTGTTTCTTGAAATAATAAATTTTATGAAAATGATGAAACACAAACATTCAAGAAGTTGTTTTCAACCTTTTAATTAAATTTTAAAAATAATGTTTTCCATTTTTGAAAACAAATGTTGCAGAGCATGTTCATATTTATTTTCTGCTTTTTTTATAAAAAAAAAATTAAAAAAAATAGAGAACGACATAATTTTAATTTTTTTATAAAAAAAAAAAAAAAGTATATAATTTTCTAAAATTCACAGATTTTAGTAAATCCTAACCTGCGTCTACAAATTACAACAATTAATCAAACACAAAATGCCAGATAAAAAAGCTGTGGAGAGTACAATCAACTGTAAGAGCTGTTAACTTTCTACAATCAAAACAGCCAATAGGATATTGCCACCGCACAAATATTTAGACCCAAACAATTTCACCACGTAATCACAAACACAATTTTGATGACGTGACAACTACTGAATGGCCCATTGTCTTCAATCGTTCGGATTCCCCAACATTTTATAGACGTGGCAGAAAGCGACAAAAGACGTCAGTAGGCCCCACTCCCGATACTAAATAAATAAAAGCTCGTGACTCGTGCATTCGACTCAGTGATTTGCGAACTCAGAGAAAACTCGTTTCCCCTTTGCTTTTTTTTTTCTCTCTTTAGGTTTTTATATCATACTTGGGGGTTCTCCCTGAAACCAAAGACCTCGTGGTTTAAGGCTTCGCTCTCTCGCTCTCTTGCCCTTTTAATTTCACTTCACTCGCTCCAGCTAGATCTCTCATCAGGTAAATCTCCGCCGTCCGTTTTCATCCTCTCTCTGTATAAATTCTATTTTTTTAAAATTTTAACTTATTTTATTTGTTTTATTAAGTTTAATTTGGAATGCGAATTGGTTTTGATTTTCTGTATAATTTTGAAGTTTGTGAGTATGCGAGCTGTTTTTTCTATTTGATTAGATAGTCTGTATGAACCTTTTGAGGATTTTGCGTTGTCGTTTTGGGGGAGCAGTTTGAGTTTGCTTTACATGCATTGTTTTTCCATGTTGAGGATTGATTTGTTTGTTTGCGAGTGTTGCTTTTGATTGTGTGTATGTTTAGGAGCGAACAAGCTGAAACCAAATAAAATGATTGCTAATATTTGATTTTTATGGAATGCTATGTGCATATTGTAGTGTATGTGAGGGTGCGGTTCCTGTTTAACTAGACTAGGTTCGGTAGATTGTATCCGTAGCAAATTTTTGTTTAGTTATACTCAATTTGTTTGGTGGCAATAAAAAATAGGATGCAAAACTGATAAGGAGGTCAAGAGTTAGTAGCTCACTGCGTGGAATGGCTTCACAGCTTGCACTTATTTCTAATTAGATTAGTTGGTTTGATTTTAAATTTCTTGTTTATAACCATGTACACACTTTCAATTTGAAAGCCACTTTGATGTGTAGTGGACCTTTTGAAAAGATAAAACTAGGTGACTGGTCTATACAACTTCAAGGAATGAAAATCAGAGGATTATAGAATGCTCTGTCTGTACCTAACTGGAGAATGGAGTGCATCACATGACGTAGAGACCTATACAAGCACTTTCCTGTTGGGAGTCATATTCCTAGTCGTTCCTGAACCAATCCTGTTGTCCTGTTTATAGTGACCGAATGAAGCTTAATTTTCAAGTGAGTTCTGTTCCCCTCTGCATTTCCAAACCAAAAAAATGCCTGACAACTTCTAAACATTTTTGGTATTATGAAGATTTAAAACTACGGAAGGAAATGGTTATGGACATTTGCATGGACTAATTAAACAGGAGTGATATGGTTCCCAAGAGAAGTCAGCCTAATTACATTCTTTGTTTACCTCGTAAACAGCCATCTTCTCTCGTGCTATCATTCAAAGAAAAAGGCTGTGCCCTTGATATGCTAAACAATGGTTAACTAGTGAGAATTCTGTTAGGTTGTGAAAAGTTCTTGTTCATAAGCTAAGCCTACTTAGACTTCAATAAATAAATAGTTAACTTTTTGACATATGATAATTGTTATACATAAATATGGAACAAATGAAGTAGAAGGGGTGGGTGGACACACACACACACACACACACACACACACACACACACACACACAAACGGACCATTGCATTTAGTTTGTTTAATTCTAATAATTTTTAGTGGTTGTATCAAGATAACTGTGGACAATTAGTGGGGAACTCTTTTACTTTGCTAGTCAAGAGTGTGTTTTCTTGTTAATTTTTGTGTATTTAAACTTTAAATCTCTGATACCAATTTGATAATGCATTAATCTATGAGTTTAGGGTCAATTTATTACCATAAGTTTCTCAGCTTTTTAAATTTATAATTTTATCTCAAGTATTTGTGATGCTTGTATGTGTTTATTTTGAGGCAGAAAATTGATCATGTTGATGTTTTTATATGTGTGTTTAGGTTGTTTATGGAAGAATATAACTATAACCAAAGCTAGTGTTTACCTATGTATTCCAAACGATCTGGTCAAGGAGATGGGTCTGTTTCTGGGCCAGTACGCACGAGTGACAGACTTAGGAGAAGGCCTAAACTATTGGGTCGCACATACTTGTATTATAATCCAATGCGCCCCAGGAAAAGCAAGACTAAGGCCAGGACAGCAGCTTCCCAGATTGCCAGGATGTTTGGTCCAGGGAAACGGCCGGTTCGGACCTCAAATGCAAATGTAAGTTGACTAAGGGAAAATTGGGACTTTTGGTTGGATTTTTTAATTTATGTTGTGTACAGAGTACATATTTGTGTTTTTGTGCATGCACATGTTTGGGGAAGGAGTTAAAGAGGCGTTCAATGACAGTTTTAAGCTTAAAACCTGGTCTTTCATAGTTTCTATATATGAGATTGCTGATGGAGCCAGCTGGGATTTTCTGATAGGTGTATTGGAAATGCGGTGAAGCTTATTTTGCATGCGCAGAAAATTTTGAAGGAATGATCTGATTTATGAAATATCTGTTCCCACTGACTGCACTAAATATTTTATGCCTGTTACATGTTGATAGTGAACATACAGATACTTTAATTTATAGATTTTTTAATCATGGGCTCAATTTCTTTAACCGAAAAAAAAAGTGGGTTTGTTGAGGTTGGGGTGGGGTGCGCGGTGTTGGCAGGCTCAATTAAGTTTGCATCTTTGTGCACTTTCCAGATACATGTCTTTCATTTAGCAGATCAAAACATTGATTTCATTTCCTCAGAGGATGTCATGCAGTTTAATTTTGGTACAAGATAATCACTATATTGTTTGCAGTCAGTTCCACTCAACCTTCGCCGTTCTACTAGAAAAAGGAGGATTTCTGTAAATCTTGAAGACTACACAGACAGTTCTGGATCAGAGGATGAAGACCTAATGGTGAGGGTTTATAATTTTCTAAACATATAAAGTTTGACCACTTATAATCCTGGCTTTGTTAGGTTTGGAAAAGCTTCCCTATTTTTGGTACAATTAAAATGGTTGGACATTCTTAAAATTTTTTACCTAGGACTGAAAGCTTTAAGTGGTTTTGTTTCAGAGGCCATCGTATCGACCTTTGAGAAATCGAATACACAATAATGTGAGCCAGGATGAGTTATCTTCTCCCAAACGCAAGAAGATTGTAGAGGCTAAACCAACGCCACGACGTGAAGGATTGCGGCCTCGTCGTTCTCTAGTAGTCACTAGAAAACAGTTGAATTTAGAATCTGGTGATGAGCAGGGTTCTTCAGAAGAGAAGGTTGGCCAAGATGAAACTGAAAATGGGAATGATTCTGATGACAATGATGCAGAAGATGGTCAGAATGATATTGAAGGTGATGGTGAGGCTGAGGATGAGGGAGATGGAGATGGGGAGGGTGAAGATGATGGAGAGGAAGATGGAGATGATGAAGAAGGTGAAGAAGAACAGGAAGGAAGGAGGCGATATGATCTCCGGAATCGTACAGAGGTCCGCAGACTGTCTGTGGAAGAAGGTAAGCAAAGACAAAGATCTCCTCGAAGGGTATTGCATCAGGGAATAGGGACCAAGGTTAGTAGAGATGTAAGGAAGGGGGGATCACGAGTTCATAAGCGTCATCGTCTAGCAAGAGCTGAAGATTCTGATGACTCCCTTCTTGTGGATGAGTTGGACCAAGGCCCTGCAATTCCCTGGGGCCGAGGTGGGAGCAGATCTGGACCACCTTGGCTCTTTGGAGGACTAGATATGCATGGGACAACAGCCTGGGGATTAAATGTTGCAGCATCTGGTTGGGAACATCAGGGTGATACTTTAGCTACATTGACTTCTGGGGTTCAAACTGCCGGGCCAAGCTCTAAAGGCGGGGCAGATATTCAACCATTACAGGTTGATGAGAGTATAAGTTTTGATGACATAGGTGGGCTTTCAGAATATATTGATGCTCTGAAAGAAATGGTCTTTTTTCCCTTACTTTATCCTGATTTCTTCGCAAGTTATCACATCAGCCCTCCTAGAGGTGTCTTGTTATGTGGTCCTCCTGGTACTGGGAAAACATTGATTGCCAGAGCTTTAGCATGTGCTGCATCAAAGGCTGGTCAGAAGGTCAGCTTTTACATGCGTAAGGGTGCTGATGTGCTTAGCAAATGGGTTGGTGAGGCTGAAAGACAATTGAAACTACTTTTTGAGGAGGCGCAGCGGAATCAACCTTCCATCATCTTCTTTGATGAAATAGATGGACTTGCACCTGTGAGATCTAGCAAGCAAGAGCAGATTCACAATTCCATTGTGTCCACTTTACTTGCCTTGATGGATGGTCTTGATTCTCGTGGCCAAGTTGTTTTGATTGGAGCAACTAACAGGGTTGATGCAATTGATGGAGCCTTGCGCCGTCCTGGTCGATTTGATCGTGAATTTAACTTTCCTTTGCCTGGTTGTGAGGCACGTGCTGAGATATTAGACATTCACACTCGAAAATGGAAGCAACCTCCTTCAAGGGAGCTGAAATCTGAACTTGCAGCTAGTTGTGTAGGATATTGTGGTGCAGATTTGAAAGCTCTATGCACTGAAGCTGCCATTCGTGCTTTCCGTGAAAAATATCCTCAAGTTTACACCAGTGATGATAAATTCTTGATTGATGTTGATTCAGTCAACGTTGAAAAGTATCACTTCATAGAAGCCATGTCAACAATTACTCCGGCTGCCCACAGAGGTGCCATTGTGCACTCTAGGCCGTTGTCTTTAGTAGTTTCACCATGTCTGCAAAGACATCTCCAGAAAGCCATGGATTATATTTCTGATATTTTTCCTCCCCTTGCTATGTCATCCGAGTTGTCCAAGCTTTGTATGCTTTCCCATGGGTCTGCCATTCCTCTCGTGTATAGACCTCGACTTCTTTTGTGTGGTAGTGAAGGCAGTGGTGTGGTAATCATCTTGGAACCTTTTAATTTTAACACATTATTTACGTTGGGACCCTCAAACTAAATTTACTTACTGATTTAGTTTAACAGGATCATCTTGGGCCTGCAATTTTACATGAACTGGAGAAATTTCCTGTTCATTCTCTTGGTCTTGCGGCTCTTCTTTCAGATCCTAGTGCCAAGACACCAGAGGAGGCATTGGTACATATTTTTGGTGAAGCAAGAAGAACAACACCATCAATACTCTACATACCACAGTTCAACCTGTGGTGGGAGAATGTGAGTAGCGTATTTTATTTTTATCTTTTTCCTGTCAAATTATCATCTATTTTCTAATAAGGAGATTGTGTATACTTAAATTTCTAGTATTATTATAGTATTATACTTTTCCAAGATCAATTTATTGGAGTTAATAGACTGTCTAGGAGCTGAGTTTAATACTTTCTATATTTGCAGGCACATGAACAGCTCAGGGCTGTTCTGCTGACTCTTTTAGAAGAATTGCCTTCAGATTTGCCTATATTATTACTTGGAACGTCCTCAGTCTCACTTGCTGAAGTTGAAGGGGATCCTTCTTCAGTCTTTCCTCATCGCTCCATGTATGTATTAGTAAAAGCAACCGTTAATTGCAATCTAGCACTTTATTGTTTCAGCACACACAATAACTGTTAATAATCAATTCCTGAAGTCTCAGTTGGTCAATTCTGTTGTAGGAAACATAAACCTTGTATTTGAAAGAAATTAAAACTTTTCTTGTTCTTGAAATCATAGAAAATAATAGGGACTTGTTCAAATTAGTGTTAAACTTGTTAGGTTTATACTAGAATTGATTTTTAATCCTCTTTGATTTAGTGCTTGTAATGTATGTCAAATGATGAACTGTGAGAAATTTTGTGCTTTGGTGCTTTCTTGATGGCGAGGCTCTCATTCTCCAGGCAATAAAAGTTTTAGAGTATTGTTTTTCTAGCTGTGAACTTGATAATACTCAAAATACAACAAAGGGTATGGTAAAATGTAGATTCTCAAAAGTTATTCATTGTAAGCACAAAGTTTTACAACAATGTAACTTGACTTGGATTATTTGTTTTTCCTTCTTTCTCTTAACCAACCTAAATTTTGGTTTGGTCACTTTTGCTCAACTCAAATTGTTGTTTCAATTTGCTGTGGTTGCTTTCTCTAAGTTAAATAACTGTCCACTTTAATTCTCCATTCATTGAGACGACTTATTTGAAGTCAACTTAATTACTTGGAAACTAAAATGAAGAGTTTTGTATGGTGTTAAAATTTGTGAAAGTCAATACAAATCAACTCTTATGTGGTGCCTCCATGGAAGAAGAAGCTATTGTGGCAATTTTTTTTTTCTTGTAGGAATTTGAATATGCTGATGTGGCATTTCAAAAACATCTATGCTTTGTATCATGAAATCCATTTTCAAATTAATTTCCAATTCTATGTTATGAAGTCATTAATTATCTAATACTTATTCTTCTAAATGCATGAATTACTTTCCATTGTCAGCTATAAAGTGGAGAAGCCATCAACTGAAGACAGATCTTTGTTTTTTGATCGTTTAATTGAAGCTGCGGTGTCAGTGTTGTTGGAGGGCAAAACCAAAAAACCACGGGAATCGGTGTCCCTTCCTGAACTTCCCAAAGTACCTAAAATAGCAGCTGGCCCAAAGGCATCAGAGTTGAAAGCTAAAGTAGAGGCTGAGCAACATGCCCTTCGCCGATTGCGGATGTGTCTTAGAGATGTTTGTAACAGGTAGAAATAATGACTACTTAGCCTTGGCCCCTTTTTTTTACTTTTCAACATTAAATTTCCTTATTTTTATATATTTATTTATTTTTTTGCATCTCCTATTAAGATTGATATATGAACCTGGTGTAGAATATTGCACCTCATGCTTAGGTATTTCAACTTTCTATCATTTGCAAAATGCTCATGTAAATTTGATGGGTTGTCAGTTTCCTTTTTGGTATTTCAAGATCAGTGTTATGATGCTAGATTTGTCTAGCAATCTTGCTCGAGTCTTGAGATTGTGGTATTATACTGTATGTGCGAGTGTGATGAATTAATTTAAAAGCTCTGCTTCCTCCTTAATAATAGGCTTGTTTTTCAGCTGTGTGTTGATGATCTAATGTGTAAGAAAGCCTATGCATATATTTGTTTGTATGCTGTATTTCTTGGACTCACTAGTTTGGTCTTTACTATCCACATTGAGACAATGGCACACAGGTATGGGTAATAAATATATTGCCGCTGTTGTTAAGAACATTTAACACTGCAGATCTGACAAGGTGCAGCCTTGCTTTCTTTTTCCTGTTTTTGATAGGAAACTAAAGAATTTTATCCAATGGACGGAAAGATGATGCAAAAGTGAACTGGTGGTCCTAAAGGGCAACAAAATCAGCCCTATGAATGCTACCTAGCTACCAACTATACAAAATAAACCCCAGCTTATCTATTTCCCAAACAGCATACCAGGCCAAGAAAAAGTGAAGCCTTGTTATTTTCATTGGGGGTGATATTACGTGGGAGAGAGAGAGTGTGTGTGTGTTTGTGTAATCGTTTTGGCTTTTGGCAAACAACAATCATTAAGCTTGCACTTGTTTGAAGTGATATTTTATTTGGCTTGAAGACAATGTTATTAACTTCAACACTGCAAGTTCTAATAGTACCATAGATGACTGCTCATCTTGCTTATTGTGACTACCAAGTGTGAAATTCAGCAGAAGCCCTGTGTCCATGTCTATATTTATATATTGTTATCATGGTGCAGGATATTATATGATAAACGATTTGGTGCCTTCCATTATCCGGTCACAGATGAGGATGCTCCAAACTATCGTTCGATTATCCAGAACCCTATGGATATGGCTACCTTGCTGCAGCGTGTTGATTGTGGGCAGTATATTACATGTTCAGCATTCCTGCAAGATTTGGACCTTATTGTGACTAATGCAAAGGTGTGCATATGTGACTGGAGTTTTTGCATGAACTAAATTTTCTTCTTGTTTTCAAAGATCTTCACACATACATGTTTGTTGAAACAGTTTTTTGCAATAAAATTTTGGTTTATTAATGACCAGGGAAACATGCAGTGCATAAGGTGTTGTAATGCATACGCAGTCATAAATCCATACTATGTATGCACATATATTGTTTTAATAGTTCCTGGTGGAGCTATGAATGCAGTGACAAGAAAACTAGATGCTGAGTTAAATTAGAGGATGGCCACGTTTTTGAATTAATTTGCTTTGAAAGCTATCTCTTTTTTCATTACAAAGTTAAATGTATTTTCCATTGACATTAATTCCATTGACAGCTGCAGTTTAAATTTGACTAAATGGCTTCCGCAAACATGAAGAACATCCAAATCTATACAAACTTTTATTCCTGCCAATTTATGGGAAATTGGAATTCAATTTTGAAATTCAATTTACAAGCAAGCCTCTGCCCTGGTGTGGGTGGGATTCAGTTCCAAGACCTCTTATGCAACAATAAGAAACTCATCCCTACTAGCTTAAAAATCTAGCACCCAGAAATGAATTAACTATTTTAGTTTTGAAGGGTTGGAAATTTGTGTTCTTAATTTTGACTTGATTATTATCAAGGGAAAACTGGGTGCCACTTCTGACATGAGCATCTGATAGACTGTAAGGATTATGATTAAGAGTGTTTAATATGATGACGCTGATTCTATTTGTAGCTGTGGATTATTAAGCATTAGAATCTTGATATTTGTCCTTGCTTCTTAGCAAACTGATGTAATTTCTGTTCTTAATCCAGGTGTATAATGGAGATGATTATAATGGTGCTAGGATTGTTAGTAGAGCTTATGAGCTTCGGGATGCAGTATGGACATCTTTTCTTTGGTTTTCTGAAAATTTATTTTCATGGTGTCCCGCTTTTCATGTATTTTTGATTGAAACAATATCCTTTTGTCATCTTGTTTCTTAGGTGCATGGAATGCTTACTCAGATGGATCCTGCACTAGTTACCTACTGTGACAAGATTGGTGCCCAAGGGGGTCCAACTCATCTGCCAGATGATTTGGGCAGTTCCATCTTCCCCACTACTCCAGTTGTGCAGCTGGGCACTGTTACCAGAGCGAGTGCACGGCTTCGTAATGTCCAGCCAGAGGTTAATCTTGATCAAAGCTACGAGGCTCTGAAAAGGCCAAAAAAGAATTCTGATGCTCCTCATGCAGGTATCCTTACACTTCATACATATCTCCATATGCAAACACATGAATATGCATGCACGCACGCATGTGTTCATATAAGCTTGTTGTATTGACATGGATATTATTACTTTTATTGGTTTTATAATGAGAAACGCAAAACCAATTTTATTATTGATAAAAGTTGGTAATAGTGATTGTGAATCAGCAATCCAAGCTGGGAAACAAAACCTTACAGGAAGACTCACCAAAAGAACCTAAATTACAGGATATTGTCATTAATGTTTGTCGCACCACAAATACAATTTCATGTACTAGTTGATTTCTTCCTTCAGATGGTAGAATATGCCAAGCATGCTGTTTGAAATTGTGTCCGTCTTAGGGTAAGTTTGGGATTGTGTTGCTTTGGCTTTGACTCCTTAGCTGCAACGGAATAAAATTGATACATGCAAATTATAAGCAGGAGAGGGAATGATTTACCAAACATTTCAGCTACCTTGCTTTCAAAGCTCAGTAGAACCTTCACGGTTCCAATCGTACTTGTAATTTTTATTTAAATTCTGTTCTGCTGTTTGTACATTATGACCCATTATTTTTCTTGGGTCATCTGTTAAATGTCAAGATATTACTTTGTAATTATTATTGTTTCTGCTTTTGTTCTGCTTGCAAATATTTTATATTTCTTTTAACAAACATGGAACATTCGAATCAATTCGTGACTCCACTTGATGTTTTGCTTTATTGAAAAGCAGTTTCGATGGCAGAAGACAGGTCGCGGCATCAAGATTTGGTACAACAAACTAGATCACCTAATGAAGTTGAGGTGAAGGATGGAGATACTGAAATGCCAGAATCCTCGTGTGCTGAGGGTCATCGGCAGGAAACTTCGGGAGAAGTTTCTGGTCTAACTGAAGGCAGCGGATCCCAAGATGTTACAATTTCATTAGGCGAGGCTGTAGATGAGGCCGGGTCTGTCAAGCAGCTTTTTGTGGAGCGTACTGAAAATTATGGCATTCCACAGCTTGAAAGGCTCTATACACGTATTATGAAAGGCATTTTTCAAAACAGAGACGGAGGTGATCCCAAACCTTCAATTTTGAGGTTTTTGTCGAAATTTGCCGAGGATGAAGCAAATTTCTAGGACCCATGTTTTTATTTTTTTCAAAAGAAAAAAAAAAAAAGAAAAGCAAAAAACCCTAGTTAGTTGATGTAAAGTCGGGATTTTCTTTCCAATGAAAATTAGTGAGTGAAAGCAAACTCTCTCTTATACATGTGCTTATGTTGTGACTGGGGTATGCTCTTTATTAAATTTTTGTCACATGTGCATCGACTTTTTCATAATTTAAATTTTTATATAAATTTTAATTACATAAACTGAAATGAGAAAATTATACAATTATTATATATATATATATATAATAATAATATAACACTAATGTACCTGTAAATGAATTTGTATACATTAATTTGCACGGCTAATAGTAATTAATTTGATTAGAAAGAAAGTAAAGTATTTAACAGAGTTGACCTTAAACTAGTCTTGTTAACTTTCTAGTATAATTTTTATTAAAATAATTAAATTACACTGAAAATATAAATTTTAGCAAATACAATACAAGAAAAAGTAATAATCTAGTAATATACAATACATTCAATTTGGAAAAACTGAGTTGAGAAGATGTCATAATGTACTCTCGACATGGGAACATTATTTTAATAGAGATAATGAAGAACGTATATAATACAAATAGACAATTTATGTCTTTGTTTGTAAGAATACAAAACCTCAAGGACCCCATTGTTGTTATCCCTTAATTACTTATTTATGTCCAGGTGATATGAGATAAATAATCAATTAATGTACCACGGGAATTTCATTTCTAGAATCATGAACCACTAGATTTAACGTCATTGATTTCGTGTTAACATTAATTTCTTTTAAAATAACAAGTATTACGGTAATAATTTTGTGTTGACTGCACTTAATAATATTACTGTTACTGGATGTCAAAGTTTGACCAGTCAAATTTTTAATAATAAATACATGTAAAAAAAAAAAAAAAAAAAATTTCTCCTTTCTGACTCTTGGCTTCTTTGTCGCCTAACTTTAACCTAACACATACAGCGAAGGACACAAAAACCAAACCAATATAAAAAGAAAAAAAGGGGAGGGGGAGGAGGATAACTCACCATTTCACACAAGCCATGTGTTAAGGTGATCGATCAAAGTAAAAAGCAAATCATTTAATATTACATTACATACGGTGTTACATGTTCGAATTTTGCACGAAAAGGAATACCAACCGAACCTAGGATCAGAGAATGTTTCTTGACAAATACAAGGACAAATGAGTGAGTTGCTTTATTTATTCAATTGGATAATCAATCGCTTCTTGAACTGAGAAAAAGAACAATGTTTGTCATCATTTGTCATTTGTAAGTTAATCGTTACTTTATTAAATTTTAATCAATATATAATTTAAGTAATACTTAATAATGATTGCTACGCTGTTTCTCAATTTTGCGAGGGTAACAACTCTTAGAAATATTTAAGTAATGCCACTCAATCCAAATATTATTTCCAAAAATTAATCCTAAAAGAGCTAGTGTATATGTGATATGTTTATTACTCGTTAAGTTGAAGAAGATCCTTTTCAGTTATCAAAGTCATTTATTGCAATACTTCACCCACCAGCCTCATGATGAATTCCATCTTATTGGAAATCAATTTTTTTGAGAAAAAATATTTAATGTGAATTATCTTTTATTATTCAAAAATATAACTAAAAATTTGAGATATTTAATTAAATAGTTTAAAAATGTAAATATTTTCTATAGTAATCCAAGCATGCACTACATCTAATTATCAGAAATTTTGTCCTTTTTTGGACAGGAAAACTCATTCAATAACAGCCTTTAAGAATTGTTCATAGAAGAGATGAATGAAGCTTAGGAAGAAGCAAAAAGCTGCAGTTTTCGGTTCGGCAAATTGAATTGTTTTCGATAAGAAGAGAACAAACTTTAGACGGACGTATTTAAGTCAATTGTCTTCGACGAGGAGAAGGAAGAAAAGATGATGACGATGATGGATTATTTAGCAATGATCTTGATTGATGAATTTGTTCATTCTTGATAAGACATTCATTGACTTACATTTTAATAGTACAATAATTTTATCTCACAATTATTATAATTTAAAGTTACAATATGTCAATTTCAAACAATATATCTTCAGCTTTTATTAAAAAAGAAAGGTTTTTTTTTTTTTTAAAATAATATGTTTTAAACAATATTAAAACCAAATGATGAAAACTAGTTGTTTTATTCTATTTGAGGATCAATAACTTCAAAGACAAGAATTCATTTCTTTTATTTTTTTAAAAAAAAATCATTGTCATAGAAATTTTCCAACAATACATGCATGCAGCCATGGGCATGTTTGATCGCTTACCAGTTTTTTATTTGTATATATGCGATCAAGGACCAACCATTAATTTTCCTGCCGCTGAAAATATTGGATATGACATACACGGATATGCATGCATGCACATATATATTTACAACTATACAAATAAGCTTCTTGTATTGACATGGATGTTATTACTATTAGTGTTCTAACGAGAAACGCGAAACCAATTTGATTACTGATGAAAGTTGGTAATACTGATTGTGAACCAGCTATCCACGTTAGGAAGCAAAACCTCACAGAAAGTCTCAGCAAAAGAACCAAAAAGAGAATAACATTCTAATCTCTATGTATAAATAAAAAATAGGTAGCCTGTAAATGTTTTGGCACTTCAACCCAGAAGATGGAAAGAAGCAAACGTTGTCCTCCCTCACCCCCAATAAAACAAGCAGACAATATGCAACATCTCCAGAAGACCTGTTGTCTTTCACCAATGTAAAGTAGTACGCAGCTTATGGCCACAATTTTCTGGAACTACCCAAGTAAAAAATCTAGCTTCTTTAGATACTTCAAATCACAGGAAATTCTCATTAATTTTTGTTACACCACAAATACAATTACATGTACTAGTTGATTTCTTCCTTCCTGAAAAACTTGCGTTTAGACTTTAGAACATTTGGGAGAAGTGTGAAAGGTATTTTCTGCAGTCAATTAAATTTTAAATGAACAAATAAAAATAAGTTAAGTTTTACTACGGTTTAGATGAATCAAATTTAATAAGTTTCTAATTAATCAACTAAATTTTAGCACAAACAAAATACAATAATAAATCCAATTAATAATCAATAAAGCAATAAAAGTAAAATAGACTCAAGAATTTGTTATCAAAGAAAAATCTTGTAAAGAACTCTTTACATGATAAAAATTTTTGGACTATTCATGAGCCACCTTAAATTTTATTAGAGAGAGAAAAACTTATAATTTGTGATTTATATTATTAAAATTATTACAATCTCGATATTCAAAACTTTAAATATTTTTTACTTCTATTGAAATCTCAAATGACATGTTCTAAGATCAGAACTTTAGCCACGTACACCTTGCAGAACTTCAAAAAATTTCAATTAGGTTTTAGTAAGAAAAGTTTAGTGATTTAGGCTCTCAAGAGTAATCAATCACAAATTACAAAGAATAAAGAAAGATTTGTGATATTATTGAAACCAAATAAGTTTAGAAGGCTTAAGAACACTCAGAGTGAAAGATTTCTACTCAAGGAATCAAAACTCTAAAAATAGCTGTTTAAAAACCCTAATTCATGACTTGGGGTACTTATATTTTTGTAGGAGTGCTTGAGCACAAGTCGAGTGAGCTTCCTAGTTAACACAGCTGCTCTGACACTAGTTAAGTATAGGTTAGGTGTTAGATTTCTAGAGAATGGTTACTCAAGCATTAACTAAGCAATGGTCGAGCGTTGTTTCTTTGTCTTTAATATACTCAAGTATTTGTTGAGTGTTGTTTAGGTGTGGAGCTTTTACAACTCTCTAAACATTTGCTTGAGCACTAATGAAGCCATGGTCAAGAAAAACTCTTTTTGAAAATGTTAGATGTAAAATTTTGTTCACGAATGAGCCAATGTAGAAGATTCTAACATACTCTCCCTTTGGCTAATTCATTACAAAACCCAAGTATACCAAATTACATGATACATACAAAGTTTGATAATTACTAGAAAAACAAAACTTTGTTTACAAAATAACACTTAGACAACACTAGATGATGTGTTTTTCAGAGAGTATCAATAAAATTGTTACTTAAAATAACAATAATTTCCAAGACCAAGTGAAATATATAGGGGAAAAATGTAATATCTAAATGTATGTAATAATAAGCAATCATCAACAGACAAATAACCAGATGTAACAAAGTACGCTATTAGTAAATGCGCATTATAAAAATTCATATATATATATATATATATATAAATCAAAATTTATCATCATATATCTAGACATGTAAAAAAAAAGGTCATATATCAAAATGATACATATACAAATTCTCTTATCTTTCCTCCTTAGTTTGTACATCAACTAAATTATCTACTAAATTTAAAACTACTCCCTTTTTTTTTGTTATGAACTTATAAAGGGTAACAACTAAAGATCCAAATTCGAAGCAGGAGTAACAATAGAAGTAGAAGGAGCAGAAGTAGCGAGATCTATAACTGGTGTAAAAGAAGGAGAATCAAAATGTTATGGAATGAATAAATGATCCCTTAGCTCTTGTATGATAAAATTAGCATTATCATCCTTATCATACCTCTTTACATTTAATAGACCACCATCGTAGAGGTACATCTCTACAAAGATGGCATGCATTTTAGTCATCTAACTATGAACAAAATAAACAACAACCTTAAGTGATGTCTAATAAGCCATAATCTATTGCTAAATAGTAAAAACTCGATGAAACTCAGTTATCAGAGTAGACAACAATACACTAAGAACATGAATCTCAATAAATAAAGTCACCACCATAGAAACTAAAGAGTTTAGTAATGCTAAAGTAGATAAGGAAGTAGGTGAGGAAGAGAAAGATGGAATAGAAGATGTAAGAGGAATGGAATAGGAAGGAGGAATAATGAAAGAACTAACTAGAGTAGTTAGAATAGAGAAGGAATTAAAGATGGCATGGTGAGAATGACATAATGCTAGAGTATGTGTAAATATAAGTTGAGAAAGGTGCATTAGATCATTAACAAGTGTATGAAGAATGAAACAAATATTCAACTGTAGTTGAGTAATGGTACAAGCAAAAGGAAGTCCAAGGAATCAATTTGCCCATGAAATGTCTAAATAATAATATGGCAAATATGACTTGTGAGTTGGAAGATTAATAGAAAAACCCTAAAGTAAGGTGTAAGGTAATCCGACTCAAGGTAAAGGAAAACTTGAGTAGTGATTGATTAAATATAGATTGGTACACATGATCTTGCTGATGATTGTTGTGTCTAATGAAAACTCATCATATATAGGGTTTAACCATCATAGACATTTGGTTGACTAAAAAGGTTGGAAGCCATTCTTGCCGAAGTAGGTTGATCAATTTTTAGAAAGAAATTCCGCGGGTGTAATACCAATGAATGTTAAACTAAAAAGCTATGACATTAGGAGTAATGTGTTAAATAACACTGTAAAAACACACCTACAATCTTGTACTTACTTACTCCATATTGAGATGTTATAGTAGAATTCGCAAATAATCTCTTTAAAGGGTCGTAAGAACTCTTCAAGTATAGAACCCTATTAACAAGATTTTAAGAGAAAAGAAATCTAAGAAAATTTAGTAAAAGAAGAAAGCTCTACCTCTTGTTTAGAAGATGGCAATAAAGAAAAATCTACTGCAGTAGAGCTCTTGAGCTCAAACATCTAGGGACCAAGATGACTTAACAAACTGACGTGGTCTCTTCTTTTAAGCAACTAACTTTTTAGGCATATGAAAGAGGCATTAAATATAAGATGTAAATTCAATATAGAACATAGAGCATAAAGTAAAAATGCCTTGAATTTAGGTGCCAACAAACAATTAGAACTATGAATGACAAAACTCTAAGCAATCAAAGACAATAATGCAGAAATAATACTATAAAAAAAATGCAAAACTATGCCTAAAATAAATGACGTGAAAATAATCTCAATGTAAAAGAAATAGGCTGAAATATCCTAACTTATAGAAATTTGTAAAAAATAAAATAAATTTGAACAAAATTTGTAAAAATAACCTAATGTATATGAACTTTGCAAAAATGACCTTAATGTGAATAAAAATTACAAAAATAACTTTAAAATGACTAAAAATTACAAAAGTGTCACTTAAATGAAGAAGTTCTAAAAAATAACACATAGCTGTTAAAGCGAGCATCAAGTGCTCATCGAGCATTAGGTTTTATTGGGAATTAGTTCATCTATAAGACAAAAAATAATGCTAATCTGGAGCACAACTTTTTTCAACAATTATAATTCACAATTTAAGCATAGACATCTATGAACAAGTAATATCTACTCCCTCATGCACCAAATCAAAATTGTATGTCTAAAACTAAAAGATAAACATGCAATAGGGAAATAATTAAAAATAACAAAATAAAAAGAGATAAATAACATATTGTGAATTACATAGATGAAGTGAGATTAATTGATGAAGAAGATGAGAAATTGAAGAGAAAATGTATGTTTTTGAAAAGAGAGGAAAAAATGAGCACAAGTGAAATAAAAGAAAGGAAAAAAATTTAAAAGTTTTATGTCACCACTTGAGCAGCCATCAAGTGCCAGTTAAGCACTGGCTTTTTGCCAAGTGCATAAATACACCTTATAGGGCTCAAATGGTAACTAGTTGCTAGTTGTGTGCTAAGCTATTGTCTTTATCCTTTTGGTTTTTTTTTTTTTTTTTTTATATATATATATATATATATATTGAATATGAAACATTATGAGAATTTCAAGACTGACTAATGACTTTGTGACCACATTGTATAGCCCATATTTTATGTATTTAATGCACTTATAGTCAATAACATCTTTAAATCACTACATGCACAAAGGACAAGTACATATGATCTATTTCAAGACTTAACGAGGACATACAACTTAAGGTCTTAGATTATTAGTTAGATATAGCCAAACAAAACCAAAAGAATAATGTATTGGATATAACTAATGAAAGTTAAATCTAATGCCATTAAGATCTATGCAAAATTTTCTCTTTTGTATTTAAACAACCAACCTCTCTCCTCTCCTCTCCCTCAATTTTATTTTAAATTTAAATAATCACACAAGATAAAGTTCATTAGAACTTTTATTTTTCACAAAAAAGTTAAACATATGAAGAAGTGTATTAATCTCAATGAATTACTTTATGATTGCTCTTTAGATATCATACATACGACTAAAGCACATAATTTCTTTTTTAATTAATTGACAATTAGTCTTTATAACACTAGTACTAATTAAATGTATAGACAGATGAAGAAAAAACAAATCTCAGCAAGTTACTTTAAAGACACGAATATAAAAGATCTACATTTAATAAGCACTTGACATTAATGACTAGCATGGATATCTCAAAAATATAAGAACAAAGGAAAGAATAAATAAAATTTCACATTCATAATGAATGCAAACACACACACACACGCACACACATACATGAAATTACCTAAGAATTTGTAAACTTAAGAAAGGACACAAGGACTAATAATATTACTAAGTGATTTAAACCTAAGAGAATTTAATGGTTTGGTAAATAGGTTTTTTAGTTGATTGTTAGTTGACATATGTTTTAGAGTTATTACTTTAAACTCAATAAGTTCTTGAATGTAATAGTATTTAACATCTAGTGTTTGATTCTTGAATATTGAATTAGATTCTTTGAGATATTTATTATACTCTTTATCACAATAAATAACCATGGTATCATGAGAGATACCATAATCATTTAACATTGCTTCATTCAAAGTAATTTAGAGCAAAAACTCCCAATAACATTATAATCTACATCAACAATGGATAGAGAGATGAAGTTTTACTTTTTACTCGTCCATGAGACTAGGTTAGTGTCAATATAGAAATAACTATATAAAGTGATTTTTCTATTATCAACATTACCGGCCCAATTTACATCAAAACACTTAATAAGATTAGTAGAAGAATTTTTATTATACATGACACCATAGCCAATAGTTCCATTAATATATTGTATGATATGCTTGATAATATTCAAATAAGACTAGTTTGGACATACTTGAAATCTAGCATACACACCTACATTGAAGGTATGAGACTTATTCAATTTGTACAAGTTTTAGGGGTGTTATTGATCAATGAAGCTCTTTATTTGATGCATATAAACTGCCTCATTCAAGTTGCTATTAAGAAAGGCATTCAATTTTCCTAATAGACCACCCATGAACAATATCAAGACTAAGAATAATTCTAATTGTAGAGGCCTTGACACTAGAGCTAAAGGTATCAAAAAATTCAATGTTTAGGGTTTGGTAAAAGTCACTGGCAACCAAATTTGATTTGTGTTTAGAAATTGATCCATCAGAGTTGTGCTTGATTCTAAACACCCATCTATTGTTAACTATTTTGTACTCGGATGAAAAAGGAACCAAATTTCAAGTGTTTATCCTTAACAAAACATTTAACTCTTCTTATAATATACCTTTTGAAACAAGAATTAACAAATCTTACTTATAGAAATAGGTTTAATAGAAGCATAGTTAACAAGATAAATGTGTGGTGTAATGATGACATTTTTGGATATGGTGGTCATAAAATGAACATGCGTGATAGGGGTTAGATAAGGATTAAGCTCAGAGTTATCTAAAGTATATGAAGAATTACTACCATTATATGAGTTTTAAGTTGGAAGGAGAAGAAATAGATGTGTTGCTTGAACAAAAAGGAACTAGTACTAAAGAGGCTTAAGGAAGAACTTGTTGTGAATGATTAAGAAGAGAAATTGCGAGGGAAAAACCTAAAGATGTTAAAGAAACAATAAAAGACCTTATAAAAGTAAAAAAAAAAAAATGATTCATGAAAAATAACATGACTTATAAAATAGATTTTGCTAGATGAATACAAACACCTATATCCCTTAAAAAAAAAAAAAAGCCAATAAAAACACATTTAGAAGCATGAAAGCACATTGTATGATTATTGTAATTTTTAAAATAAGAAAAATGGGCACATCCAAACACCCTAAGCATAAAATAATCAAGAGAGGAATTAAACAATTTTTCAAAGGGAGAAAGATCATTCAATATATGAGTAAGAATTCTATTTATAAGATAGCTAAATGCATGAAAGGAATTCTACCAAAATGAGAAATGAAAGAAGGCTTGAGTAAGAAAAGTTATTTTCATATCAAAATTGTCTTTTGTTTTCTCTCTACAACACCACTTTAATAGTGAGTATATAAACAAGAAAACCTATTCTAAATGCCATTTTCCTTAAGAAAATAAAAAAAAGGCAAGAAACTTTCCTCTTGCAATATATTAAATGGTTTTAATAAAAAAATAAAGTTGGTTTTTAACAAGAAGTTTGAATTACTTAAAAATAGCTAAGGTTTTAAATTTGCATTTTAAAAGAAAAATCCAAGTATAGTTGCTATAAGCATAAACTAAAATAAAGTGGTACCTAAAATGTTCATTAGATATGATGGTAGAAGGCCCCCAAAGATCAAGATCCAACAATTTTAAAGGTTTTGTACTCTTGATACTAGATTTAGCAAAATAAAGCTTGTGACTTTAACCATATTAACAAGCATAAAAAATTGAGAAACAAAATCTTTATTTATTAAACATAATTGTTTAAAATTTTGCAAAATGAGTTTAAGTGTCTTAGAGTTTGGATTACCAAATTCTAATGGAATACACCATTAGAACTAAACTTTAACAATGTGGAACTAACAAAAGCTTGCTTAAGGATTTCAACAAAGATAGATTTTTTTTTTTAATGAACAAGAACAAACATGCTCATTATAATGATATTTATTTAAAGAAAAATTCAAACATGACAACACTAAAACATGGGCACTATTGAAAAATTAAGTTTTTAAAGAAGTGAATTGAAAGCTTGTAAATACTTGAGTAGCAACCTATATAGCTCCTCTAAGCCACTCTTTTTACCAGCATATTCTTCATTCTCTTGTCCTTAATGAAACATAAATCACTAGAGAACTTAACGATTACATCATTGTCAATTGGTAGTCTTGAAATGCTTATAAATTTTTTTATAAATTTTAGGCACTTAAAGTATGTTTTCTAGTTAAATTGAATGACATGATCTTGAATAAACAAATGTTTCTTTAAGACATAATATAGAAAAATCTATATGCATAGTATTTGAAATAGTAAATTAACCGTCAATAATCATGTTCTTGAGGTTATTAGTTAAATGGTGAGTAAAACCAATGTAAAAATACCAACCTTCATTTGCAACACCATCATCTTGAAGATTGCCAACATAAACTATTTTATTAGATTAATTTTCACCTTTATTGTAAGTGTTAAGGATAGGTTTGTTACTAAGAAGAGCCTAGTGATCTTTATTAAATTTATGAAAACAAATGTTGGTTGTGTGGCTAACTTTGTTACAAATTTGTCATATAGGCTTATAATTGTAGCTTGATTTCTTTGATTGCCTTTTCCTCTATTATCAAAGTAATTTTTACCAGTATTGTAAGCCTGATGTCCAACTCTCTTCTTTTAAAAATTCTTTTAATGTGTGTAATTAACAGTAAACTGGCTCATGTAATGGTAGCTTCACTTGAATTTTGTTGTTGAAGTATGCATTTATGAGTTACAAGAATTTAGTAAACTTCATAAATACTCAATTTTCACTTTTAATAGTAAAATTAACTATAATTGGATCATAATTATATTCTAATCCATTTTTGATCAAATATAGAATGAAATCATTATCACTCAATGGTATTCTAGTAACTTTCAAGTGATTTTATATATTCTTCATTTCCACAAAATACTCTGCCATAATTATTTCTTCTTTTTAAGTTGTGTAAAGCTGAAGGAATGATATGTGTAATAACATGTATTAAATATAAGTTTGGTTCATTCAAGTATTTTTTTCAAACATTTGAAATGCCAACTAAACACATATTATATATATGCATAAATTTCCACCATGGATGAGTTTTATCATGTTAAAACTCATGGGAGATGAATGCATACCTTTAATATTGTGAAGGATCTATAACTTACACTACCAAAAGTTTATGAGGAGGCTTGGCCAAAAATTGCAAAGGGAGACTAGGTTTTGATTTCCAAAATCATGCAAATTTAGTAAAGTAACCTATATATATACTTAAATTTATCCATGAATTTTCATATTTGTCCTTACCTTTTAATTAGAGATGAATATGTGTCATGAACAAAATGGTAATCATTAAATATTTGCTATTTAATGCATTTAAGTCCATGTATTTAAATACAATATATTTACTTAACTTTTAAATAAATATAATTAAGTATAACTTTATGAATTTAAGTGTAATTATTCAATAATTACATATTTGTATATAGGTCCATTGATAATTCATATTATCAACTAATTCATGTAATTTACATTAAATTATAATATAATGCAAACTTATGAAAAAATTCTTCAAACACTTTAAAGAATTTTATAAATACATATAATACTTATATATATTTATTTCGATTTATATATTATCTCAAAGGTATTAACCTTTTTACCGATAATATTTTTCTCATAAATATCTCTCATTACTTTTGTTTATTAGTGTTACCATGTAAGTTTGCTGTGGAACTTATTTTGAACTATTCAGATTTTAAATTATTTAAAAGTTTAACGACTATGATTAATATCTATCAATATGCCATAGTTCCTAAACCACAATAAAATTATATTTCATCAAACCTCATCCCAATTGTACATATCATGTAGGTAAAATTCTTCTGTTGTTTAATTCTAATCGAATAAGATTTTATGGTATGTTAAAATTCTATACCGATATAAATATAAATCATTGATTAATATGTGCTGAACTCGTCACTGTAAATTCTTTTGGGTGACATTTAATCATGTTGGTTAGTGATTTACTATTTTAACCATTTATCAATTTTTGTTTAAGAATTCAAATTTAGATCAAGTTAACAGTAACTCAGATCTTATAAATATCGAGCCAACAGATCCTGTCTTGATCATTATTCATTTCCAAATATAAACAATATGTGACCAAATTAATTTTATCATACAAGATATGATTAGTTTCGTAGTTATACACCATATGAACCACATGCATTTACACCATATTCGATTATGATGTCTTAAGTTAAAGAATAATACCATATACTAGTATAATTATATAATAAATTATTGACTACATATATTACTTTATGATTTATTGTTGTGAGATTATATTCGAAAAAATAGTTCTTTAATTGTTTAATCCACACTAATTTTCTAATATCATGACTTTTATATTACTTGCACTAATATCATCTCATGATATTTACCGAAGATATTCAGTATGCTTATTATGTAATATCATTACATATTCGATGTTATCTCTATAGAAAATAGTTTTAATAATTTTATTTAATTGTTAAATGAAATATTAAGACAATTAACAAATATATTTTATTTATATGTATGACTAAATATAGAAAACAACTTATATTTATGAATAAAGAACTCTTTCTTTCATTAATAAATAATATATTTATAAGATAAAATATATCTCTGAAATCGATAATATGAATGGCTTTTAGGGCATATCTTAGTAAGAGTTAAAATTAAAGTTGAAGAGTCTCTATTTTAGATCGAGACCAAAGTGCCTTGCAAACTTCAAACAATTATTAACATCCTATCATAAGTACAATCATAAACTCATTCAACAAAGACATCAACCATATGAAAAGAAGCTAATCTTATCTTTTTCAAAGTGTGTAATTTAGATTTTCAACGATCGACCCCTAACTTGCTTTACATTTGAATTGTAGATGATAATTTTGATCATTTGTTATAAAGCTTTGAAGTCCATTGTCCATAATCAAACGTAAAACTTGAGATTTCTAGGCAAGAAAACTTGTTTCATCAATCATGATTGGAATAATAAATCAAAGGATGTATTTTTTGTGGCTTTGTAAACTAATAGATTGGTGAAGGCCATGGAGCTTTGATACCAACTTAGAATTTAGATGCATTTGTTTGTTTGCAAATAAAATACGAGAAAATTTAAAGAGAAATGAGCGAAATGCTTAAAATGAATATTTCAAAATTTTATTTGATAAATTGAAATGAATATAAAAGGGCTACTTGTATACAAGCTTATGACCAATCTACAATATCTAATAACCAATCTAACAAACTTTAATTTTTCTTCTTTTGATTAATAAACTATAACCACACCAAACTAACTCTAACTGATTATGCCAACTGATCATCTTCTTCCTTATTTAACTAACTAAAGCTTAAACAAATTACATAAGCTCTAGCTCAGTAAACTAAATGGGAAAATATTAGCACTTGCAATAGCTTGAGGCACATATCCTTTCTATTTGTTAAATATCAATATATTACTTGACAATTATTTTTGTTTTTGTTTTTGTTCGGATTCCAATTATTTTTATCTTTCTTTTAACAAACAAGGAACTTTCAACTCGATACATGAGTTCATTCGATGTTTCGCTTTATTGAAAAGTACCTTTAATGGCATAGTACAGGTCGCGATCAAGATTTGGTATAACAAATAAAACCATCCAATGAAGTGAAGGCAAACTATTGATACTTAAATGCCAGAAGCCTTGTCTATTGACAATAATCAACATGAAACTTTGGACAAAGTTTTTGGTCTAAATGAAGGTAGCATATCCCAAGATGTTACAATTTTATTTAAAGATATTAAAGATAAAGCCTAGCTTGTCAAGTGGCTTTTTATAGAGCATATGAAAAACTATGGTATTCTACAACTTGAAAGGCATTTTTGAAAACAAAGAAGGAGGTGATCCTAAGCCTCCAGTGTTGAGGTTTTTGTCAAAATTTGTTGAGGATTATCACCACCTAAAAAATTGTCTTTGTTAATTTTCAGTGAAGATTCATTTTGACAAGTATAATCTAACCATATCCTCGGATTAGACTAAACAACGTTCTACAAATTCGGGGAGTGTGCCAATTGAAGCGATCAAAATATATGTATGCATGATTATTATTATGTTATTAATGTAAAGTTATTTTAAATAATTATCGTGTTTTGTAATTAAATGCTTTGGTGGCACAACATGTGTTGCAGTTATGCATGCCTAATATTGGTTTTGCTTTAAATGAATAAATGTTTTGTTTTAATGAATTGTCAGCATAGTAATTTATTGATTTTATGCTGTTATATTACCTATATTTTACATAATAATGATATGAATGTGAAAATAAATATGGAATTACTATATGCTATTCACAATTGACTAGAGGGGACAATATTGGTTTATTGTTAGGTACAAGTCCTTAAACCTATGTAGGGTACATTATTGTGTGAACATATTATGACTTTATTTGATGTATGATCATATGATTAGTTCAGACGATTAAATTGAATCTTCAATATTTATTTTTATGATATATTATATGTTATGTACAAACTATATATTTTTTAAAAATTAATGTCATCAATGATTTTTATTGTAATGAGAATATCACATGTTATACAAACTATGTAGAATTTTTGTAAAACCAACTTAGGTGAGTAATCAATATCTCTATTTTTGGGTGACTTGAAAAGTGAGATTTGATACTAAGTTCTCGAAGATTTTGAGATATAACGAAAGGAATTTTCAGTAACTCAATATTAGGAATGTCTTTTGGATTTAATTGATTTAAATTTTTAATTATCAAATTATTAGCTATAAGATAAAGCATGCTTTATTTGGATAATTTAGTTTAAATTTACTTATTTAAGACGTAAAATGTGTACAAATTTACCTACAAGACTCTTAATAAATTTAAGGTGATTTTATATTTTTCCAAAACCATGATATATATTTTGAATATTATTGTTAAAGCATGTTTTATTTATACTTAAAAGTCATTAACTTCTGTTTAAGACATGGCAAAGGATAAAGCAAATTTCTAGATCCATGTTTTTATTATTATTTTTGATTTTAAAAAAAAGAAAGCCTAGTTAGTTGTTATAAAGTTGAGATTTTCTTTTCTAAGAAAATTAGTGAATGAAAGCAAACTATCTCTCTTCAAAATGTGCATATGTGAATAGGGTATTCTTTTTATTAGATATTTGTCATGTGTGCGTTAATTTTTTTAAATATAAAATTTTATACAAACTTTATTTATATAAATTGATGTGATAAATTATCATATTTATTTTATAATAACTATTTGTAATAGCTTTTGTAATATTTTTTTTCTTTTTATATAACAACATGACAATAATCCTTATAAAATTGCTACTACATAAGACATATAATTTCTATATGTCATATACAATGGTAATAATATAATTTTATTTTCTTAAAAAAATTTAACATTACATAGACTATCAATTCTATAAGACATATGACAATTACACCATATAATTAATTTTAAAATCCCTATTGAGATGTAAATTTTATCTTTTTTATTTTTTACCTTAATTTAGTGTACAAATTTGCTATTGAATCCAACATTAGTTGAAAATTAATTTATTAATTTGTCAATTTTTCTTAAGATAAAATTTCATATAATATTTTTATCACTAAGTTTATTATTAATATTATGAAGTTATGAAATTATAGTTAAAATGTAATAACAAATAAAGGTAATGTCTTCTCCCAAGTTTTCTTTTAAGGCCAGGTCAATAGGATCATGGTCGATCTCGCCTAAACTGTAAGTTATAAATTTATTAAAAAAGAATTTGTAATATTTAAATTATAGCATTTAGCTCTTCATTATATTTTTGTAACTCTAAAATTCAAATTCAAAACTTATAATTACAGCATTGAGTGGTTATAAAATTTTCATTAAGTGTGAGAATTCTTTAATGAGAAGAACTCTATAATTTGGGAAGTGTTTTATTTTACTAAGGTCCCTAAGATCGAAATTCTTGTTAAACATTATTTTAAGAGAATTTAGAGAGTTTAGAAAGTTTTAACAGTATCCAGAAATATCAACAAAAGTAATGACAGGAGGTTAGTAATCAATAACTTATGCACTTAATTTCTTCAATTTTAAAGTATACTTTAGGTTTGTATACTTACATTTGGTATTAGAGTGTGTTAATAATCTCTACTTTATTTAGTTCGTTGAGTGTTTTCAAAGAAAATATGAAATGATAGATAAGTTTGTTTAGCTAATTTTAATTTTTTATACAACATGAATTTGTGTATATATATATATATTTATGTAAATACATATTATAAATCATTTTAGTATTGAATTTAGAACATTTTGAATGTAAAAAACATTGAAAATGATATTGAAAATAGTTAAAAACATAGCTCGGATTTACGAGTTTGTATCCAGGTTGACCTGAGTAGAGGTTAAAGAAGACCCTTACTAAGTGGATGACCATGTCAATTTGCTTTTGGACTATATGGATGATATGTCGTACGATTTTATGATTATTTAAAAAATTAAGTGATAGGACTGGAATTTAAACACCAACCCAAGTTCAAACATTCCTATATACATGACCTTTACCACTAGGCTGTGCGCCATTTTTGTGGAATAAAAGCATTTTTATTGGCCTTTAATCATTTTTCAATTTTGATATTAATTACATGAAAAATTTGAAATGCTTATAATTGAAATTTTGTCTTGTATTTAAAATATATTTATTATTTTATAAATATTTTAATAAAATCAAATCCATTAAAAATTTAATTTTATTTTTAATTTTAGGCAAAATTAAATTATACTATGAATTTAGTTCAAAAATCTATTTTTATTTATTATAATTTTGGTCTAAATACATGTTTTATATATAATTTAATTTTAAATTAAATTTAAATAATTTTAATTGTGCATACTATTTAAGTTTATTATACACAAATTTAAATTCAATTTAAATGTTTAAATTTATGCATATTATTTATGTCATATTATGTGCATAATTTAATTTAATTTTAATTATTTATTTTAAGCATATAATTTATATTTTATATATGCGATAGTATAGTTTGCTTGATTTATGTATTTTTGTTTATGCATATATTATAAAAATAGTAGTTAGTATGCAAATTCATTAATATATATATATATATATATATATAATTTAAGCAATGGTAAAATACCATATTAAGTATTATTGTTAGGTATAGTTATTTGAAAAAATTCTGTTTAAGGAGGTTGGGTTTTAAATAGGACAGCTTGTGACCCCTCCAATCTTTTTTGAGAATTGACTTACTGTGATTATTAGTTAAATAGATTACTTTATATTATATATACAATACATATAGAAATATTAGAATGTTTGAGTGATCCATAAAATTTAATACATTAGGGAGTAGCCATAACATCCCTAAATTAAATAAAATTTTATATTAAGTTAGGATCACATATAGTTTAAGACATTAATTATAATTAATCATATTAGATGTAATAAATTTTATCCCATATAAATTTTTATTACATTTATATTATTAATTAGGATAAAATATTATATTATTTTTTTAATTTACTCATAGGAGTTAAGAAATTAGATATAATATAATAGTTTTATTATTAAGATATGTAAATCTATTTGAATAAAATACTTAACCCATAGGTAGTATTTTATGTCATGTGATTCATATTTTATATTGATAAAATATGATAATATTTAAGTTTTAATAAAATTCATCATAAGTATGTATTTTTACAGTATTACAATTTATAACTATATCTGATATCAATTTAAATATTTCTGAACTAGTAGGAGATAATTATAAGATATGAAAAAAGAAAGTATTATTATATTTAGGGTGGCAGGATATAGATTATATTATACGAAAAGATGAACTGCCACCTATTACTGATACTAACACTTCAAGATAAATTAAATTTTATGAATATTGGGAGCGATCTAATCGCCTTAGTGTAATGTTCATAAAGACTAAAATTTCTCCTAGTATACGTAGTTCAGTTGCTTAGCATGATGAAGTCCATACTTTAATGAAAATTATTGATGAACAGTTTGAATAATTAGATAAAGTACTAGCTAGTACCCTTATTATGCAATTCTTTTTCATGAAACTCACTACTATCACTAGTGTGCAAGATCACATTATGAAGATAAGGAACATTGTGGCTCAAGTAAAAACTTTAGATGTGATAATGTCTGAAAATTTTCTTATGCACTATATCTTAAAGTTATTTCTATAACTATATGAACCCTTCAAAATTTCTTATAATACATATAAAGATAAATGGTCAATTAATGAGTTGTTGACCATATATGTTCAAGAAGAAAGGAGGTTGATTGCAAAGATGGGAGTAAATCTATAAGTACACATATGGCAACAAAGAGACAAATTAAGAAGAAAGAAAAAGGCAAAATACCTATCTAGGTTGAAATAAAGAAAAAATCTAAACATTTTTTTTTGTAAGAAAAAGGAACATAAAAAAAGATTATATTAAGTTTCAGCAATGATTTAATAAGAAAGGTATTTCTTTTTCTCTTGTAAGCTATGAATATAATATGACTGAAGTTTATCATAACACATGGTGAATTGACTCTAATTCTATAATTCACATTACGAATATTTTGTAGGGCTTGTAAAACCTAAGGAAATCAATAGGAGTTGAGCGTTTTATTTATTCTAGAAATAATATAAGTTCAATTGTGAAGGTTATTGAGACATACAATTTAGTTCTCAATAGTAGTTTTGTAATACATTTAGAAAAGATATTTCATATTCCTAACTTTTTTGGGAATTAAATTTTTGTTTCTAGACTTATACCTTATAAATATTTTTTTAAAAATTTTTTAAATTCTTTGTAAATTTTTTTTTATGAATTTAATTTTGTTAAAAATGGTATATTATGTGTTAGTCTTTTTGATATTAATTTATAAAATAGTACTTGTTATAATACTATGCATACTTATACTGATGTAAAAAGAAGTGTTATGAATAAAAATTTCTCTACGTTGTGGCATTAGAGATTAGGACATAGATTCATAGAAAAAATCAAAAGGTTAATAAATTATAAAGTATTTAGTACTTTAAATTTTACTAATTTTGAGACTTTTATAGACTATATAAAGAGTAAACAGACTAATAAATTAAAGAAATGTGCTAAGAGAAGTTCAGACTTATTAGAAATTATACATACAGACGTTTATAATTTTAGTATAGACTCACATGGTTATAAATATTTTATTATTTTTATTGATGATTATTCACTATTTATATATCTCTATTTATTGAATACTAAGGATGAAGTATTAGATATTTTTAATATATACAAAACTAAAGTAGAGAAATAATATAGTAAGCAAATAAAAATCGTGACATTTGATAGAGGTGGCGAATACTATGGTAGATACATAGAGGATGGATAAGCATCTGGGCCATTTGTGAGGTTTCTTTGAGAGTATGGGATTATTGCCTAATATATTATGCTAGATTCTTTAGATCAAAATGGTGTAGCAGAAAAATAAAATCAAACATTGTTGGACATTATACGGAGTATGCTCAGTAACTCTAAACATCCTAAATTTTTGTGGACAAAAACTCTTAAAACAGCTGTGTACATATTAAACTGGGTTCCAACTAAGGTAATTTTTAAAACACCATTTGAGTTATGAAAATGTTGGAAACCTAGTTTGTAAGATGTACGTGTTTGGGATTGTCTTTCTAAAATAAGAGTTTATAATCAACAAGAAAAGAAATTAGATTCTCGAACCATTAGTGGATATTTTATTAGATATTCAAAAAGGTGTAATGGATATAGATTTTATTGTCTATTATATCACATTAAGTTTGTGAAATTAAGAAATGCTAAATTTTTTGAGAATGACTTGATCAATGGAAGGGGTTAATTTCAGAACACAATTTCTAAAATTGATCATTAAGAACTGTCCATTTTAAGTACTAATGTGATTGTTATCAATATTTCTCCAGTATAAATGGATGTTGATCAATTAACGGTTAATATTCAACCAAATGATAATTAAATTTCACAAACTAGTGATATTTTAGTAGATTAGATTGTTGAATAACCAGTTGTACAACATACTTCTTAGAAAAACGTTGAAACAACATTAAGAAAATCTATTAGAGCAAAAAGATAATAAATTTTTTGTAACACCCCTTTCCTTTCATTTCTATTCATGTGGCATATAGTACATTGAAATTATCGAAAAGACAAAAATCAACACTTTCTCATAGTGAAGCAAAGTTTTTATTTGTTCAAAAGAGTTTATAGAAAGTAACCACATAAATAATAATAACTAAAATAGTATTATATTTTTTTTTTCTAAAGAATTGTTATGCATTTTAATGAAATTAATACTTCAGAGTACACAGAAAGGAAATTACATAACAATGGCCTAAACCTTAGATATACTATGCCCCGTCCGAAAATCTTTGCCTCAACTGCACTTTCCGGAACCGCTACTGCTATATCGTAATCACCTGAAAATAATAATCCCACAAAGGAGTGAGCACACCATATGGCTTAGTAAGATAATACAATACTTAAATAAAGGAAGGAGCATGTTACCTGGATCCCTACTTATTTTGGCCATTTCACACAATTCCACACACACAAGTAAATGCATGTCCACATATCCATGTACATGTTCCGACAAGCATATGCTCAATAATGTATACAAGATATCATATCATCTCCTCTAGAACTCTAAGCATTATATCATCTATGAATTATGTATAAATATCTCAATTAGAGTAACACTCCTCATGATATACCATACTCAGATAATGCAATCTCGAACAATATATTTTCTAAATGAATCACTTTATCACCTGTGTCCATTTAAATTCTATTTCTATTCTTATCAACGAACACCTACATGACCATATAAAATCATTACATAGTTATTCGTATAGATAACAACTAATGTTGCGACCCCATACAGAGGAACTGCTTAGAAGCCGATATAACCACACAATATCAATCACACACTCGGCTCGAGATAACTAAAATATCCTAGGCACACAGTCAATACCCACATAGGATACAAATATTTCAAACACCTAAATATAGATACAACCGAGGGTATTAATAAAAACGATAACACTATTTCTGTATGCCATTTCCACTCTCGGAAGGTTGGTCATAAAAATTTTATTGCGTTTACAAGTGATCGATTATACTTAGAAATATCATGGATCATGGTTGTTACTCTAGACCACTGGGCCATTTGGAGGACAGCTGTGGATTCCACCTACCCTTCAGGGTACCACAGTCTTAATGTCAAACCTCCATTAGAAACTGGCTTACAAGCCTAGCTGAGGGAGATGAAACATACATATCCGATCCACAGATCACAATTATCTCAATACTGGTTCATTACCAGTCTATGTTATCATACATTCATATTATCTCCTTATTTTCACTGAATCAAAACAACCGAACAGTTGTACCACAATCACAAATACACGTCTTTCATTTTTTATCCCATACTAGGGATTCTTTCACCTACATTAAACATTGACTGTACTATTCTAAGGACACATATCAATCTAATCCTAGTTGTTCACTAAAGTATACCAACAATAACAATGTAAACTCATAACATAGTTCCTGCACCATCATATTCTTACCGTATTCTTAACCATACGAATAAACGTGTAAACTAATATGTCGAATAACCTGTAATACATCTAATGCGCCTTTTCCACAATATTCTCAAGTTTCTCACATGATCTTTAATCTTATTATGAATTCACACATATTCTTTTCATTTCACCAACATATCGGTGAGCTAAACATGATTCTATATACTAGAAGTGAGGTAGCCTATTTATTGCCTCACCCATTATCTTATTTAAATACTAATTCCCCTTTTTCAAACTGATGCTAACTCTCTGTTTCTACAAGCTTAAGTTCTCTCTTAAAGAATTGACACTTGCCAAGGTGTGATTAGACTTCCGCCGTTTTCGCAATTCACAATCATAACAATAATCTGTTTGTGACTGCAATTAAAGGTAATCCTAGACCCTCCGCTACATAGCAAAACCAGAATACAAAAGGGAGATCATGAATGGCTGTATGAATAGTATTTCTTATAGGAATTCGGCAAGAGTTTGCCTATACATATAAGCTGCCCTACCTGTACAAGAAAATTAGGACAGTCCCCATACCAAATAGAACACAACGTGTTACTGCCTTATCGCTATTCACACAAACACAAGCAACGCTTAGCAGATAGAAGTATTTTACCATATAGTTTGAATCTAATATGCACACGAATTCATTTCCTTATAGATCGGTCATAATTCAGTAAATTATGGATGGTGGTCATGATATTCACCGTACACTTCAATATATGTATACAATGGTCATTAGCCCACATCGGGTTCCTTAAACCAACAGTATATTTAGTTATGTCATGGGTTACACGTACTTAAGGGCGCCATGGAGAACAGCCGCTTCCTACTATGGGTTCAACATACCCCTCGGGCACCATGGTTTTTATTATCATTTCTTGATTGCTGTGGGTTCAACATACCTCGAAGGGCACCACAATCTTATTATCAATTTGGAGCTGCTGTGGGTTCAACATACCCCGAAGGGCACTACAGTCTTATTATCAATCCAGAGCTGCTGTGAGTTCAACATACCCCGAAGGGCACCACAGTCTTATTATAATGATACTGCTCCATCCTAAGTGGCTTTACTAGTGTAATGAAAAAACTACCGATCCATAATTATCCCAATTATACCAGTTATCCACACAGATTTATTCATAGTCGACTCAATCGTGACAACATGACCATTTTGCCTACATTACTCAAGCAGCACGTTAATAATTTCATGATAGGTAATATAATTACCTATGAAACACATTTATTAGTACTTATCTTCTAAAAATAACTTTACCCGCATGGATTTATCGTAAGGCTAGCAGTACTAAGTCATGAAAACATATTCCACTCTGGCATATAAATACACCATACAACAATCAAGATAAAATACAGAAATATATTACGATCTAAACACATGGATACACCATATCACTATTAATACAAATTCATAGATACATATTTTAATCGGTTATTATATATTGCGTCATTACACGCAATCCCAACATATCATTACAAGTCAAAATATACTCATTACCTTATTACGGCACAATAATTATAACATACTAATGTATACACACATGTTCATTCAGATAGCATTGCAAAACATCAAGTGCAACATCTACTCAATCATTCAATCATAAGGGCATAATTACGTATGTATATATAAGCGTACCTACCATATAAATATATAAATACAAATATGGGACATACAATGCTGTATAGGTATTTTAGAATACTTAATCTAGCATTGCAGGTCGACGGTAATGGTATTACGCTTATAACTATATATATATATATATCTAACACACGGATATTAACATTTCTAATTGCACAATCATGCTCATTCCCCGTCAATGAGACTTTTCTATAATTTAACCTATTATTATGATGTACATTCATGCAATTATAAATATTATAAATATTAAAACCTATTTTTTCATAATTTAAATATTATATTATCTTACCTCCGGGCACTCAGTGCCTATACGAATGATGAAAAACTGTCCCAGAAAGGATATACGTGTTCGAAATACTCCTCCGTATGCTACAGGTTTTTTCTCAAAAAACGTCACAAGCACTATTTATAGACACTATTTAACCCACGAAATTTCGATTTTCGTTTCACGAACAGAATATACCATTGCGATCCTTGCGATGTCAGGATGCTGTCCATGGTGTCCATATGCCACAAAACACAAATTAAAGCCTTCAAAATCACTAATCATCCTAAAATTTTAGATTTTAAGGTACCTACTTTGGACCCTCAAATCATCATCGAAACTCATTCCAAATTGAGATCTAAACATACCGCATCGAAGTACGAGTGTTGGAGAGCACACTGATTGGTTCAGATTTCACCGGAGCTACACCAATCGCCCGAAATCTTACCGGAAAGACACCTTCCCGATCAGCCTTCCCTTGCCGAAATCTGGTGACCAAATGCCGGAACGGGGCACACCACCGTGAAGAGGGAGGCGAGACGGTGCTAGACGCGCCGGAGGTGTCGGTCAACTCGCCGTGGATCGCCGTGAATCGCCGATCAAAGTTCACGTCAGCGAAGCTTTCAGCGGCGCGTGAGGGCACGTGGCGACGACGATCGGGGCGGGGTTGATGGCGCTGTACTCGTGACGGCCCGACGGTCCTTTACGTGACGGCCCGGCGGTCCTTTACTCGCCGGTGGCTAGGTGATCTGAGGTCTGGTGACGAAAGTCACTGTTCACAAGAGAGAGAACTGTGGGGAGGAGAGATAGAAGAGAGAGAAAAGGGAGGAAAAAAAGTGAAATTATTTTTTCGGGTTTTTTTACCCCGTCCCGCTTATATAGTCGTGCACGCACGACGAAAATTACAGCTTTCCGCTTTCATCGTCAAATTTCTGATACCGGTAATGAAATACTGTATTTTTTGCTCATACAGTACGCTGTCCCAAATACCGGTCAACTCTCTCTCTTATTAAAACTCTCAAAAATACTGTATTATAACTCCATGACAGGGTTTTACGAATATAAAAATTTCAAGATGTTACATTTTTAGTGATTATATTTGTGCATTTACAAGAGCTAGACTATAATATTGGAGCCGCAAATGATACGAAAATATTTTCACAAATCATTAGTTATCAACAATATGACTTATGGTATAATGCCATGAAAAATGAGATGAATTCTATGTCAACGAATGAAGTTTGTAATCTTGTTGAGTTATTTAAAAGGTTCAAACCCATAGGGTGTAAATAAATTTTTAAGATAAAAAAGCTTCATTAAGCAACATTGAGAGATACAAGATTAGATTTGTTGCCAAATGATTCATTTAAAAAGAAAATCGATTACACAGAAATATTTTCTCTTATATCTAAAAATGATTCTTTTCATATGATCATGGTATTAGTAGCTCATTTTAATTTACAGTTACAATCTGAATATAGAAAAACAGGTTTATATGTAACAACCTGAAGAATTTTCTTCAAGTGATGGTAAGCATTTGATTTGTAAGTTTAAGAAATTCATATATAGGTTGAAACAAGCCTCCTGATAATGTTATTTAAAATTTTATAAAGTTATTTCTTTATTTAGTTTTGAAGAGAATATCATGGATCAATATATATACCAGAAGGTTAGTGAGAGTAAAATTTGTTTCCTTATTCTATATGTGGATGATATATTACTTGTGACCGATGATAAAAGATTTTTACATGAGGTGAAATAATTTCTTTCTAGAAATTTTGATATGAAAGATATGGATGAAGCATCTTATATCATTAGTATTAAAATACATAGAGATACACATCAGAGAATTTTAGGTCTGTTTTTGAAAATTTATATTAAGAAAGTTTTAGAAAGATTTCAGATGAAAGATTGTTTTTTAAGTGTAGCACTAATTGTTAAGGGTGATAAGTTTAATTTGAACCAATATCCTAGAAATGATCTCGAAAAAGAACAAATGAACAACATTCCATACGCTTCAATTATTGAAAGTATTATGTATACTCAAGTATGTACAATACTTGATATAACTTTTGTAGTTGGAATGTTGGGATAATATCAGAGTAACCTATGAATGAACTATTGGAAAGTTGTAAAAAAAGTTTTGAGGTACCTTCAAGGGACTAAAAATTACATACTTATATATAGATGGACCGACAATTTAGAAGTAGTTGGCTACTTAGATTTTGACTTTTCTAGTTATGATGATTCTAGAAAATCAACAATTGGATACGTTTTTATGTTAGCTGGTAAAGCTGTATCTTAGATAAGTGCTAAGCAGTCATTAATTACTACTTCTACTATAGAGGCCAAGTTTGTTTCGTGTTTTGAGACTACCTCTCATGGAATATGGTTAAAGAGTTTCATATATAAATTTAGATTTATGGATTCAATTTCTAGGCCATTGAGAATATATTATAACAATTCAACTGCTATATTTTTTGTTAAGAACAATAAAATTAGGAGTCAAAGTAAACACATCGACATGAAGTACTTAGCTATTAGGGAACGTATTAAAAAAAATAAAGTGGTTATTAAGTACGTTAACACTAAATTGATGATTACAAATCTTGTAATAAAATGCATGTTACTATTAAAGTTTAAGGATCATATAGTTTATATAGGACTTGGTTTCAATATATAAATTTATTATTATTAATGAAACTCTGATTATTTATTTTCTAATAAATTGTACATATTTATTTAATAGAAAATAAATTTGTATTAGACGTAAAATAAATATAAGGTTTATTTATTAAATTAAACTCATTATGTTGGATCAAGAATAAATATAGAATTTATTAATTAAGATTACTATATTACGGCTGTAGCAAGAAATTTCATATATTTGTAATAAACAGAATAGAAATTGTCAATGTTGATAATATATTACTATAATTCATGTATGTTGTTTCATATATATGAGAATTTAAAATTTGCGGGGTCAAGTGGGAGAATATAAGTTATTTGTAATATTAAAATTATGGTTCTTAACTTTCTATTTTATCTTTGTAATTTCAAAATTTAAATTCAAAACTTGTAACTACAGTATTGAGTGGTCATAAAACTTCTATTAAGTGTAAAAATATTTTGATGGGAAGAATTTTATAAATTGTAAGGTATTTTACTTTATTAAAATACCTAAATTTGAAATTCTTGTTAAATAACATCTTGAGAGGATTTAGAGAGTTTATAAGACTTTGGCATCATGTAGAAACATCAACAAAAATAATAGTAAGAGATTAATAATTCATAATTTTCGCACTTAATTTTTTCAGTTTTAAAATATGCTTTAAAATTGTATGCTTACATAAATAATATGCATTATTTTTATGAAATGTATCGCATATTTGAATAATACAAGATATAATTATTTTTTTTATTTGAAGTGATAAAATTAAAATTAAAATTTAAAATTATTTAAATATTTTAATAAATTATTTATAAAATTAATTTTTAAAAGTAATTCGATTTTTGCTTCTAAAAGTTGCCTTCTCTGCTTCCAAAACTGCTGTCTAAATCACCAGATTATGACATACACATAATATTTAAGATTGACTAT
>CP135539.1:1011295-1056520 GCA_032402905.1 Khaya senegalensis | reverse complement strand
TAAATTTTCATAATGCACTGGTTAATGAATATTACTTAAAATTTTAAATATTAATGAAAACTTGCAAATATTATAAATAATTTAGACAATGGATATAATTAATTAAGTTTATGTATTTTATAAATTCTGTTATGTATTAAATTATTATAAAATAAATTTAAATTAATTAACTAATCTAATTTTTAATCTTTTTATGCGGATATGGCCAAGTTTTTAACTGTTTTTGTTTATCATGGAGGATTATGGATATAGATAATAGTTCTAAGCAATACATTAGTGAAATGGTTTGACTCATAGTCATACAAAAGAACATCAACTAACAATAACTAATAGATATAAAACATGATTGCATTCATATTGATCCATCAATTTTCAATATTATAATTAGAACGAATATGGGAGATGTTGGTATTGGCTTATTTTACTTTGTAGATATCATAGATGACTTTGATCTATTTGCCTTTATGAACAATATTATGATTATTAAAATAAGATAGTACAGTCTGCTATACATTACTATAGAGCAAATCATTATTAATGATTGTAGATTGTCTTGTAATTTTCATTTGCAATAAGATAATCCAGAAGTTTGCGTACAACCTTTTGTTTCTTTTGTCGGGAGTAATCAATTCACACATGGTATACACATAATTCCTTCATTGTATGTCACTTTGATAATACAATATGAATATCTTGCATATTATGAAGTATATTCTCTATGTCAGTATAATAAGAACTTCACACATGATTATTTTGATAGTTAATCGAACATAGAAGACATAGGTGTTGGAATATCTTAAATTCCTAGCAACACAGTCAAGACTCTTGTTATGAACTACTATGTAGAGGATACTAATGCACTTGCGATTATGGGTTATGTGGGATGCCAAGATAGTATGCCAAGGCCATCAAGTTATTTTTGTTCTATCTTGCCAATTCCACCATCATTTTCTTGAGTGTAGGATGCATTGTCAAATTTTAACCTTGTGGATATACGTGTTGATCAGATTCTTAATACAAAGAAAAGATTACGAGATGTATTAGATATGGTGTCATTAACAAAGCACTATCAATTCAAGGTTTGAAAGCTTATATCATATCAATTTAAAGCAAAATGTGTGGCTAACCAATGTAAATATAGAGTTTGAACCACAAACATAGATGTAAATGGAGCACATTGGTTAATTAAATAAATTGAGATAGTTTATGCTTGTCAAAGTTGCTAGTTACAGTTGAAACATTGTTAGACAAGTTGTAGACATGTTATCTACAAGTTTTAAGATCTTAGCAAAATTTACACTCTAATAAACATCTGAGATGACATACACCTAGAGATTAGAGTGCTTGTGTTCTATTGTAATGTGTGGTTAGCCAAAGAAGAAACACATAAATTAACATACAAGAATCCAACTAAGTCTTTCAAATTAGACCCATAATTTTGTAATGTTTTAGAAGGAAATAATTCAGGTTCAATTATACATATAAAAATATATGAGGATTGCATTTGTTATACTTGTTTATGGCGCTTGGTACTTTCATTCGTGATTTTCTTTCATTAATTTGGCTCGTTATTGTGATTAATGCCATTTTTTTTGAAAGGTACATACTTGGAGATCATATTTGTGACAATTGTTATGGATAAAAATGATTATATTTATCTTATGACATTTAGAGTTAGGACTTTGAAAATGGTACATTGTTGAAATGTTTCTTACTTAAACGATAAGACACACTAAGGGCCGTATCAAATTTGGTAGTTGTATTAGACCAACATAATAGCATAATTAAGGGGATAAGGAAAGTATTTTCTAACTCATACCATGATTTTGGTAATTATTATATTAAAGGGTGTAAAACCTATTCTTTGGACCCTATGGGTAATTTAGTCTTTTAACATTAATATGCTATTTTCATGCATGTGCACATTCCATGATTGACATATTATTGAAGCTGATTGTTTATTTTTTTATGAAGTTGAAACTCTTAATTATTATTTATATTATTATTATTTAATGGTATTTTTGAAATTTCCAAAAAAAGAAAAAAGGCATTTTTATCAAATGGCCAAAAATCCTTAAAAGCTATATCTTCTTATTCTTTTCACCCTCATTCTTCTGTCCATTCTTTCTTCACGTCAATTATTTAGTTATCTAAGTTTTTATGTTAAAAATAGGCATATTTGGATTGTGGTTTAGCCTTCCAGTTTTGGACTTGATCTTGATGTTTTGAGGATTTCTTATGAGTTGTGTAAAAGTAAGGAAACATTGCCATGGGATTTTATTGTATAAAAATTGATTAAATGGCAAGAATTTTTGGTATTGAATTAAATTTGGATTTTATGTATGTTGAGTTGGATTTTGATTGAAGAGAATTTTAAAACTTAATTTAAGTTTTCAATGGTTGTTTTTAATATTTAGAAACTAGGTTTAAATTTTGATTTCAAGCTAATTTGAAAAATGGTTGAATTTAATGTTGATAAGGGGGGGTGGTGAAACAATTCAGAATAAATTTTGACTTTCTTATAGTTTTTCTTAATTTATGAAAAATTAAAATTTTTTTTAGCAAAGCCTATTAGAGACAAAAGTTGTAATACTCTTAAAAACTTTTTGAGCGAGTACTTATAGGACTAATTTGGAGTTTGATTACATCAAAAGTCCTCATTCTTCATTTTCTTCTATTTTTCGTTGTAATAAATTTTGACTTGGTGTTGTAACCTTGAAGTTCTATTTTCTAATTTCTAATTTACTATAGCGAACATTATAGCACATCATACAGAGTCATAGCATTGAAAAATCTATTCTCCTATTTTGTGAACCACTTTTGAATCCCTCAAATGGCCATCAAATTAATTGATTCAAAAATCATTATAAATTCTAAGGAGTCTGGTTCATTTCTTAGTGAAAATATTTTTTTTTAAAATTTTAACTATATCATTTTTAAAATCATCAAATTACCCTTAAAGATTAATTTTAACTAAAAGCCTTACTATTATTTATAAATAATTTTATATCGACTTGAGACTTAATCTATAAGCCAATGTATAGATTTATATTCATTATGCATACATTTTACATACTGAGGTAGATGAGAATTTTAGTAGAGTTTATATTTTAATAGAAATGCATATGCATTCTTTAAGCGTAAGTGCCTCGGGAGGAAACTAAGCCAGTGTGAGAGAACTAATGGATGAATGTATACCTTTTTTCGAACTGTAAGTGAATAATGTGTAATATTTAATTTGTTAGGCAACTTTGTCAAATTTCATACTTTTATTTTAATAGATTATTTTAAACTGTTTTGAGTTATTAGAATACTAAATTAGTATATAAATAATTTGCTACTAGATAAGGCTTGTGAATTGAATATTTATTACTACTTTATATACTTATGACTATATTTTATTGAAAAGGTCGTTGAAGTATATATGTATATATTTTAAATGCTTAGTTTTATAAACTTCGTTCATTGGTGATCTATTAGTTTTGTTATAGTACTACAAGCTTGGCTTATGGATGGACCTTTATAGAGGCCACATAGGTGATAGAGTACTAGGTGGGGCTGGTATAAAGGACAATATTATTGTAGAGTCCACCTAGTGAAAGAAAATGTGAAAATGCTATAATTGTCACCTCGTAGCTACTATGACCAACATTAGTGAATTAAGCTGTGATTTAACAACCAAATTTTAAAAATTGAATTTATAAAATGAAAGATGAATTAATTTTAAACAATATTTTTATATAATTTAATAGATGCATGATACACTAGTGATTTTAAGTGTTTACCCCAGTTAGAGTGACAGCTTAAAAAAGAGTAAACAAACCCGATTCTTTTATAAAGGAACTAAACACAGGCCTAGACATATATTTTGTATTATGCTTTTAATTACAAAATTGATCTTGAAATAATGCAAAAATTGTCAAGTAAATGATCTTAATTTTATAATTATTTTAGTATCTCGATATGTCTAAAATGTATAAGTTTGATATTATTAACACTTCACTCACTAAGTATATCTTATACTCACTGCCTCATTTCACTACTTTTATGTTAGGTTTTGCACTTTCTTCCTTACAGTGGTGGTAGACATCGTAGTTTCTGCACCACTTGGTATAAGTTTCTTGACTCATCTTATGTTTCTTGGAGTTCACTGGTTAAATGTTTTCATGTTGTATTTGATTATTTGATAATATGCACCTTAAATATCATTGAAATTTGAAATATTTTATTCATTTTTTTCTTTGAGATTTAATAAATACTTATACTATAAATGATTTTAAATGTGATAAATGTTTTAAAGTTAATTGACATATCTATATGTTTGTTTATATATGTGTGTGCCTATATATACATATATATGTGTGTGTGTGTGTGAGCAGGTGTGAGTTTTATTTATGTAAATGAGTGTATGATACTTAAGAGCCTTGCAGGCTTCTTTGGGGACATTCCATGCTAATAAGGCATATTTTCAGGACACGCAGAGGTTTTCATTTAATGGCCTTGGGATAGAGGTGTGACAATTTTATAGTTATTAGAGTATAAAGTTTTAAACTATTTTAAAACATTTTTGAACATTTCTAGTAGACGTTGGATGAGTCAAGTCTTAGATTTACATAATGGGAGATATTTTTAAAGTACCTACTTGGTATAATTTAGTGATGCAATTATTGAACATCTAAGTTGACTATTGATTTTATTATGATACTTAGGCTTAAGTTTAGCGTAATCCTAAGTATGGACTAGTTGCATAAATATCGGGTTGCAACTAGTTATTACATAAAAAAGTCATGTTTTATGAAAAAAATAAGAAGTTAGTGGTATGCCAAGCTAATTAATATGTGGGATCACCTAGTTTTGAGTAGTTATATAGATTAACATCGAATAAGGAGATAGAGTTATGCATTCATTTAGTTTCAATTTCTTCTCTAATTTTCATATCTTCATATCATATGACACTAATAGAATTATTAGAATTACAAAAGAAATTTATATGCCCTAATATTTTCTCTTAGAATACTCTGTTGTTGCTTGTTAAGGATTATGATAGTTCATTATGATTATATGTTAATTATCAATAGTTAAACCAAGTCATAATTAAGAACAAGTATTGGTTTTCTCGAATTGATAAGTTTTTTGATCAACTAGGTGATTTGAATGTATCTATCTAAGGTTAATTTAAGAACTAGTTATCATCAATTAAGGATTAGGCTTGATGATATATCGTAGACAACATCTAGACCACAGAATAGGTACTTTGAATTTTAGTTGTGCCATTTAGGCTAACTAATGCCTTAGTGGGTTTTATATATCTCATAAATAGAGTATTTGTACCTTATTAGGATTGATTCACCATTATGTTTATTGGTGCTATACTAATCTATTTTAAGATTCGAAAGAAAAGCAAGAAATATTTGGAAATTATTATACAAATAGTAAGAGTCCATCGATTGTATGCAAAAATGGAGAAATGTGATTTTTGGACATCAAAAGTCAAGTTCCTAGGTTATGTTATTTGCAAAGGTGGTATATCAATAGATTCAGTTAAGATAAATGTTATATACGTTAAGAAAGGTCTATATATGGAGTTTTCTTATAATATATGTTTATTATCAATTTCTTGTTAAAAACTTCTATCGAATAGCTAAGCTATTAACAATGTTGACAAAGAAATAAGTTAAGATTATTTGGGACTATAAGTGTATGAGGCTTTCTTGAAATTAAAGGGGTGATTGATGATTACTTCAATTTTTACTATACCCGACATTAAAAAATCATACATAGTTTATGCATAATGCTTTGAGTATTGTTTTATAATGCCTTTTTGATATAGGATGGTAAGAAGAAGTTACACTTTTAGGCTTGAAACCTTATAAAAGGAATTACCTTTATTCATGACTTTAAGTTAGCTATTGTGATTTTAGCTTTAAAGGTTTGAGATGTCATTTTTATGGGGCTAAATTTGAGGTACATTAAGCATCTTTTTGTTTAACAATATTTGAACTTAAGGCAACGATAATGTAAAATATGTGGAGGAGTATGACTTTACTCTTTAAGATCATCTTAAAAAAATTAATATAATAGCGAATGTTTTAAGTCGTAAGTCCTATGAAATTTTTGCATGTTTGGCCCTAGAGGATTGGAAGAGGTTAATGACAATTAAAGATTTTGATTTGTGGTACCATGAGAATGGCTATTAAATATATGCTTTTAATGTAATTATAGATCATTTACTTATTTAAATAGTGAAATAGAGATAGTGGCAAAGATAAAAATATGAAGACAAAATGCAATTAACTATAAAATGGTGAACAATTAGATAGCTAGGAATAAGTACAGATGAAATTCTTATTTTAGTAAAAAGTTAGTTGTAACATCCTCAAATCTAGATATTCCTCTGAAACCTTAGTATAATTATTTTTGTAATATATTTTGAGTTTTGGACTGTGAAATATATAAGATAATTTTTGGAACTTTGGTTAGAGTAATTTTAGTAAAAAAATGGGTCAAAATAACAGTAAAGAGCAAAACTGTCATTTTGAATGAGCGTTGATGGATCAAATGAGAGACGATTGAGTTAAGAGTTGTATTTTAGTTATTACTGAAGAAAAATATAGGTTGGATAATTTTAAAATGGTAAGAATTGCTAATTTGCAGAAAAAAAAAATGAAATGACAATTTTGTCGAAAAGGGCAAAATGGTTAATTTGCCAATGTCACAAAGGTTAGAATGAAATCCAAATTGCTAGTAATGTTCGAAATATTGTTAAAAGTATGTAGAAAGAAATAAAATCGAATTTACACAGGGATACCCTTAGAAAAGAGAAAAAAAAGAACCCAAAACGACCAATTTTCTTTCCTAGGGGTAAAATGGTTATTTTATAAGGAAATTTTGAATTTTGTGTAACTAAAATCTGATGGACTAAAGTAAAAGAATATGAAAATAGCCTAGGTAGCCTCATAATTTTCTTGGGAGTCAAATGTAAGTTTTGAAAAATTATTGGACAATAGTATAATTTTCAAAAATATGAATTTGGATAAGATTGGTTGACTTTTTAAAATTGAAGCAAATCCACTTTTTCTTTTCTCCTTGCCGTGAGCTACCCATTTCTTTCTCTTTCAATTTTTTGAAAAGAAATCAAGCAAAATCTTTTAATTCGTCCGTTTAATCGCGTTACCGCAGAAGGAAAACTTGTTCTACGCGTCGAGAGCGTTAATTTGACGGTAAAATTTTTTGATTTTATTAAGTTTTAGTTTTTAAAGTTGTTGAAAAAAAATTATTTAAATAATAGTTTTATGGATTAAATGGTATTTTAGGTTTTTTTTTTCTTGGATTTGGTGCAATAACCATCACATTTAGATTTGAGGTAAGAACCCTAAACCCTAATTTTGTATTTTAGAAATTTTGTAAAATTAATGCCTAATTTATGAAATTGAGTGTTTGTAAAATAGATTGAAGTGGATAAAATTGTATAAATAAGAAAAAAATTTAGTTTGTGCATAATATGACATATTTTGTCACTATTTATAGAGTACTTAAATGCTTGATTTTAATGTGTTTTGATATGTTTAAATGTGTATAAATGTGTTTGGGAATAGATGGAATTGGTAGGAATTGGTTTAGATGTGTAAAATAGATGAAAAATAGAAAAAAAGGGCAAAATGGTCCATTTTGGGTTACTGTTTATAAGTGTTAAATTATAATATTTTTGATGTATTTATGTGTTAATAATTATATTGAGAATAAATGAAATTGGTAGAAATTGGTTTAGATGTGTAAAAGAAAAGAAAAACAGAAAAAGGGCAAAATAGTCAATTTTGGGTACTATTTATTTAGTGTTAAATTATATTAATTTAGAAATATTTAAAATGGTTGATTAAATATGTGTGTATATATATATAAAAGAAAATCCCATTGCCGGAGAATGAGTACGGGTGTGGAATTTGGAAGTGTTTTAAGTGGTTGATTAAATATGTGTGTAGATATGTGTGTGTATATATATATAATTGTGAAAAATTAATGATTAAGTATTCTTTATAGTCACGCCTTATTCCGCCAACATCCATCGTCTAAAGAGGTATTTTAAAATACCTTTCCGGCGATGTATGTTTAATGTAAGAATACCTTAATAGAGGTATGTACGTGTGTGCGTGCGTGAGTGTATGTGTATATATATATATCTCGTAAATGGATTAGAAGTATGTATATATATATATATATATATATATATATATATATATATGAATTGGTTATTGTTATTATTAGGAATATTATTTTTATAATTGATTTGGTGGTACATAAATGGGTAGGTATTGAAAGGCGGCTATAGGTATAAATTATTTTATATTGGGAAGAAATTATAAAAGTGTTGTAGATGTGATTATTAGAATTTTAATAAATTATTAAAAAGCTCTTGAGTAATAGTAAAGGGTAAATAGGTAATATGAACATATGATGAATTGTGGAGAAATGTATAAGTGGCCAATATCCTTAAGGTATGATTTCGAAATTTTCTTACACACCGGCAAAGCCGCTTAGTACAAAATGGAATAATGATTTATTATTTACTGTGGCGCTTTTTGGGACACATGGAACCCACAGTCGTCTTTATGGTATCCAATATTGTACGTGAGAAACCACGGCAGTCCTCCATAGTGCCTTTGGGCACGTTGAACCCATGGTAGGAAGCTGCAGTTCGCCATGGCGCCTTTAAGGGCATGATGAACCCATGATAGCATTATAATTGTGCCAAACTTATTCATGTATTGGTGTGTAAGATAAATAACGTGGTCATAATCCATGGTTTGCCTAAAAATGACTAATCAAATGAAAAGAGAATAGGATAGTAGAATTATAATAGATGGAGTAGACAATGTACAAAGGAAAGTGGTACTATACTATGATTATTCGAAATATCCTCATTGAATTGTTGATTGCGTAGTTAGGATGGTTAGTTCTAACTGGTTATTGTGTAACGTTGGATATACAAAATATATTGATGTCATAATTAGTTATTATTTGTATGGTTGAAATATTATATTTTGTTAAATTATTTTATTGGGTTTTATAGTTCTTACTGAGTAATTTTAAAATACTCACTCCGTGGTTGAAATAATTTTCAGGTATAGCTAGTAAGGCAGTGGAACCGGGCAAACTTTCAAAACAGTGACCTGTCAAGAGAATTGGGCATACCAGATTTTGATACTATAATAATTATACTTTTGTTATAAATTGTATTTTTGATATATTGTATATGTTGTAAATAAGTATATATGATGAATGTTTACTTTGACAATAATAGAAAAAAAAAATTTTAGTGTTTTTTTTTATACTTATTTAAAAGTTATTACTTATTTTTTTTTTAAATGGGTATGAGAATCCCACATTAGTTGTATAAGATGATTTCAAACTTAAAAATGAGATTTTGGTAAAAGCACATCAATCTAGGTTTACTGTATGTTCGAGAGGTATCAAGATGTATAAAGATCTTAAGAGGCGTTATGAGTGGAAAGAAATGAAATGTGATGTGACTAAATATCTCAATGTGTGACCTAATAATAAAAAAATAGTAAATCTTCGAGACTAATAGGGATGCTATCACTTTTACTTATTATTGATTGAAATTAGGACCATATTTCCATAAATTTTGTTACAAGTTTATCGAAGACTAAATAAAAGTATGATATAGTATAAGTAGTGGTAGAATAATTTATTAAATAGAATGCTTTATATATATTAATTATATATTCTCAAGTATAGCTTAGCAAGCCATATATGGATCAAATTAATTGTTAGCATAGGACCGTCTTATCCATTATCTTTTATAAGGATTTATAGTTTGCCTTAAGATTTTGAAAAAGTCTGTAAAATGCTTTAGGAACAGAGTTGAACCAATATTGTCTTCCACCCTCATATTGATGGTCAATCAAAAAAGACTATATAAATCTTGAAGGGCATGCTACAAGCTTCTGTAATAAACTTCCAAGGCAATTGTAATTTACATCTACTAATAGTTGAGTTCATTTATAATTATAGCTACCAGTCTACCATAAGTATGACTTCTTATGAAGCATTGTATGGTATAAAGTATAGAACTTTGCTTTACTTGAATGAAAAAGATGAAAGAAAACTTGATAATGTTGATGATCAAGGTTAGCATTAAAAAAGTTAAGATCATCCAAGAAAGGTTAAAAATGCCACAGGATCGACAAAAGTGCCTTGTAGGTAATGGAAGAAAAAAACTAAAGTTTGGAGTAAAAAATATGGTTTTCCTTTAAGTTTCTTCTTGGAAATGAATAATTAGGTTTCATAATAGAGGAAAACTCTATGTGACATTGGTCTTTTTAGGATAACCGAGAGGATAGGCATGGTAGCATATCGCTTAAAATTTGCCATCAGACTTAGAGAAAATCCATAATGTCTTTTATGTGTCCATGTTGAGAAAGTACGTACTGAACCCTTCACATGTTTTGAAAGCATCACGTGTGGAATTGAGAGAGAACCTTACTTACAAGTTCCTACTGATTGAGATCACATATTAGAAAGAAAAAGTCTTAAGGAGTAAGGTAATCCCGATAGTTAAGGTTTTGCGACATAGTGCCAACGTTGAAGAGTAACTTGGAAACTTGAGAATTCTATGTGGGAACAATACTTTTATTTGCTTCGGTGATATAGGTACTTAGAATTTTGAGGACAAAATTCTTTTAAAAGGGTAAAATTGTAAAATATGTATTTTAGACTTTAGAGGTAATTTAGTTTTTTTATATTTAGATTTCTTTTTCATGTTATTGAGGCTCATTATTTATTCTTTTTATAAAGATGAAATGATTAATTATTAATTTATATTATATTTATTATTTAATAGCTTTTTTGAATTTTTTAAAAGATATAAGGGCATTTTTGTCAAATGGCTAAAAATCCTTAAAAGCCCATATCTTTTTTTTTCCTCCTTTATTCTTCTGCCCATTCTTTCTTTTCTTCCTCTAATCTTTCACTCTTCTACATCTCTTCTTTGATTTTTAAAGTTCCATTGAGTTTTGTGTAAGGTTTCTAACCATTCTAAAGTTTTAAATTTCAATTATTTAGTTATCTAAGTTTATATGTTAAAAATAGACATATTTGCATTATGGTTTAACCTTTGAGTTTTGAATTTGATCTTGATGTCTTAAGAATTTCTTAGTAGTCATATGAGAATGAGAAAACATTGCCATGAGATTTCGTTGTATGAAAATCAGTTAGATGACAAGAATTTTTGATATTGAATTAGATTTGGATTTTGATTTAAAAAGTATTTTGAGGTTTGATTTAACTTTTTAATGATTGTTTTGACGTTTAGAAATTAGATTTAAAGTTTGGTTTTAAGCTGATTTGAAAATGGTTAAATTTAGTGTTAATGGGGTGTGAAACAATTAAGAATAAATTTTGACTTTCTTATTGTTTCCCTTAATTTATGGAAAAAACAAGTTTCTTTAAGCAAAGCCTATTAGAGACAAAGTTATACCACTTTTAAAAACTTTTCTAATGAGTACTTATAGAACTAATTTGGAAATTATTTGCCTTATTAAAAGCCCTCATTTCTGATTTTCTTATATTTCTTGTTGTAACAAATTTTGACCTGGAACATGATATTTAATATAACTATATTCACTAGTGGTCTTAAATGTCCATCCTTACTAAGATGACAAGTTGAGAAAGGACAAGCAAGCTCAATTCTTCTATAAAGGAACCAAGCATAAGCCTAGCCACGTATTTTATAATATGCTTTCAATTACAAAATTGATTTTGAAATGATGCGAAAATTTTCAAGTAAATGATCATAGTTTTATAATTGTTTTAGTATTATGATATCTCTAAAATTTATAAGTTTGATATTGCTAATACTTCACTCACTTAATATATTTTATACTTGCCTCTTCCTTCACTACTTTAAAATTAGGTTTTGCACTTGCTTCTTTGTAGTGATGGTAGACATTGCAGTTTATGCATTATTTTGTATAAGCTTCTCAACTCATTCTATATTTCTTGGGGTCTACTGATAAAATATTTCCATATTGTATTTGATAATTTTATAATATGTACCTTCGATATTATTTGAATTTGAAAAATTTTATTCATTTTCTTCTTTGAGATTTTGTAAGTACTTATATTATAAGTGACTTTTAATATGATAAAAGTTTTAATGTTGATTGCCACATTTATATGTTTGTTTATATATGTGTGTGTGTGTATGTGTGTGTGTGTGTATGTATGAGTAAGCGTGTGCTTTTTTTTTTTTTTGTTTGAATAGAGTATATAAGACTTAAGAACCTTGTAGGTTCTTAGGAGACGCTTCTTGCTAATAGGGTGTATTTTGAGGGCACATGATTGTTGTCACATGGAAACTTTTGGGACAAGGTGTGACACAAGGAAACTCAAAGTAAAGTGCAAGATGAAAAATCGTAAAAAAATACTTTTTTTATGAGGTTATTACATTGTTGCAAAGGCATGCACATTTAATGAATTCAAAAAATATATGGACAAGTTGAGGTTAATGCATCTAGAGCCAATCAACTATTTATAATATGAGATAAAGTTTTATTGTTAGGTTAGATGTCATTTTTTGTGCGACGATATGATATAATGATTATCAATATTGTAAAGAGTTTGAATGCATTACTTAGGGATGTATATTGTCCTTAAATTGTGGCTCTGGCCAATTGGATATGGTTAATATTGTAGCATTGGTTTTATAACATGAGAGAGGAGGCCAAAAAAAATAATAAATAGACCCTAACTAAAGCAACAACAAATAAAGTTTGCATAGAAGATGAGTCATTTCTTACTTTGTCAAAATTTCCCATATCTTGGTTACATTTGAAGTTAAAGACAGAGGAAAGAATGTTGTGGCAAATCTTCGTACAAATTCGTGCTAATGTTGAGGCTTTGATCTACAAAAATTACCATGTGGTCATACACTCATGGCAATTAGATTTGTTCAAGGGTAATATGGAGATTTTTGTTTAAGTTACTATAAGAATAGCACACCGTGATACTATATGAGAAGAGATTAATTAGTTAAAGAACCTTACTTTTGGGTCATTTTAGATGAAATTGCTGGCATAAAGTTGTGTTTTAATTGGTTGACCAAGAAATCAATGCATTCTTTATGTAGGAGAAAAGGTAGTAATCTAAAGATATTCCTGATGTAAACAATAAAGACATAATCACGTGGCATGCCAAAATCTAATGTACTATAAACCAAATGAGTATGTATTATATTGTAACATTATAATTATTTTTGTTTTGTAGAACATCTTATTATGTGGCAGATTTTTCTATGAATCAGTGGAGCTTATTTTATTTATTATTCTTTTCATGACTATATTGCATTTGTTGACTATATATGTTGTTATTTCTATTAGTACAATGAATCCATTGACACATTAATTTTTGTGGATGCAATTATTGGAATTGAAATTTAATTTGTTTAAAGTTTTTGAACAATTATGTTTTGCACAAGAAATGTTATTTTATAAGGGGAAGTTCTACCATAATTAATATATTGTAACTAGGGTTTAATTTTACACTTAATATTCTTAAGTTTTGGTTATAGTAGCTTGAAGAAATTTTGTACTTAATCTTAATGCTATTTTGAAAATTTTTTTCCAACATATAAACCAATGATTTTGAAAGGGAAAAATTCAAATTTTAATATATTATTTGATAAGTAAGTTTATTTTCATAATAATGTTCAATTACTTTATGCAATATTAAGAGCATAGAAAATTTTAATATATTTAGTAGTAGGCTTTGCTAAATCATAAGGAAAACCTTATTAATAGCCAAACAAATCATATATGGATAATTTATCATATATATATAAATATTATAAATTTTTGTTACAGATAACTTTTGTTTTTAGAAACTTTCAACGTAAATGTTATATAACCAATCAAATATGTGTTTATATCGAGATAATTGTCCATAATACAAATCAAGTGTCATTTTAATTCTAAAGAATTGCCTATACTCATTGATAAAATCTATGGACATCTTAAACTAACATACTCAATGAACTTACACATAAATATATCACAGTCAATACTACTTATATTTTATCGAGGTAAGTCATTGAGTACTTGACACCTTAAAGGAAGATGAAATTTATACCAATTCGACCTATCTTCATAAATCCTATATTGATGCATATAACATAACATAAGGTAACAGTTCGTATAATGGCTCCAGTGCATTCTTCATCTCTTTCTTGGACTCAATGGTGCTTAAGTCATATACTAAAATGAATAGACTATACAAGTCATTGATTAAGTAACCTAATGATCACAAGATCGCATAAGCTCTAAGGCCTTCTCACACATTCAAATCCCTTTTAACATGTTGCTATTTGTCTAGCCTAAGTGTAAAATAGCCTAATTACAACCTTTCTTCAAATATCTCTTTTCACATGTACAGTAATTAAGTCTACAAAATATAAGCAAAAACAAGACATAAGTAACTTATGTTACGCTATAACACCTTTTTCCTTTAATTTTACAATACACACACACACACACACACACACATATAGATGAAAGGAGGTAATTGTCCAATTTTGGGCCACTATATGTGGACAACAATTTTGTTTGTGAGTAACAAGATATAAGTACTCTTTAATGTGATGAAAGTACAAAAGTCATCAATTTTAATTTAGTAAGAATGTATTAAATTTGGTTACTTTACTAGACACTCATAAAGATAAGACTATTTTGAAAATTTTTTCTAATACTAATAGGTAAGAAAATATTATCAAAATTTTTATTTACATGAATGGTGATGAATACTTAAAAGTGTATATTTATTAGAGTCTATATTATCATTTTATACTTAAGAGTATTATTAAATTTACTAAAATGAGCATTTTATTTTATCTTTGAGTTTTAAAATAATGATTAGTTTAATTCATGAAAAATAATTGATTTTGCATAAGTTTTGTATAATAAGCATATCTTTTAATCTAGAAATATAATTGATGTGATTTTTGAGTTAACAAATCATGGATAGATTTCTTTACAATATTGTAGGCCAAAGATTAGACTAGTTCAAGTGTTTGGGTGGACAAAATTGGACTTCAACAGAACTAACATGCAATTATAGTCCAACCTGATAAGCTTCTATATTTGGACCACATCTTGCAAAATACATATCCAAATAAGATGATCAAGATGTTCTAGAAAGCTAAGACAACGATCTACAACTTTAATATTTTAGTCAAAGATAAAATCCAAACATATCAACAACATATTGGCCAACACATTCAAGTGCATGTGAAAGAAAGTCTTCCAACACTTACCTAACTTTATCCAATTTCTACAACATACCTTAGCTAACTTATTTGACATTTTATCCTTATATTTTCCTATAAATAGTGCTTGTATCGTTACATCCTTGATTCTTAGATCTTCATTTCTTTCATATTTTGTTCCACTCTTTTTTGTACAATGTATTTTTAAATTGGTAGTTAAGGCTAAAGGTGAAGCTTTGTTGAGTTTGTAGTTTTCATTATTTAATCCTTTGATTTGTACTTCAATGTAAAATCTTTCAATTGAATAAATTGTATTTCCTAAAAATACTTTGAGTTGTTAGAGAGCTTGATTCATTGTTAACAAAATGTACATTAAATATTTATATATTTTTTACATCTTAAGAACTAGGCAATAGTTTTTTACAAATCAATTTTAAAGCTAATATTTTATTTTCTTGCCTTTTCTTAAAGAGGTACTTTTCATGTGCTTAAATATTCATTTTTCAACTAAATAATTTTTTTTTTTTAAAAAAATAAATTAAGAATAATTTCTATAAATTTCTCCAAAGTGGATCTTAAAGCCCTAATATTTATTCATATTGAATTCTCATTCTAAATCCAACATATGAATATAACTCCCATAATACTTGGATAATTGAACAAGTGGACTTATGTAACTAATTTTTTGTGGATCGACTCTTGAACTTTCGAAATTTTATTACTTGAAGATAACCTATACTTAGGTGTGCAACTTTTAAGTCATAGTAGATGGCAGGAGATTTCATAGCACAACTATAAGATGGTTGTCTCTATCTCACTGGTTAGATATGAAATTCTTCATGGTTGGACACTCACCACTCAACTACTGCATGGTTGGCTTAATCTCATTTATTACATATCAACCTTTTTCACAACAAGTCAAAGTTGAGTGAAGCACATTGATTGAAGAAACCATAAATTTATGTTAAACAATAATTTTACCGAGGCATTTGCTCGAACACTTAGATAACAATCTTTGGGAGGACAAATATTAGTACTTAGCCATTAACCAACATATTAAAGAAATTCTAAAGCAAGAAAGGAATTGGGATGAATTATCAAGACAATTATAGATGATTTTTCTAAACAAATTGTATCCTTATTCTAATCATTTCACTACCAAACCTAACACAACTATAGGGTTTCATTCTTGAATGGCCTAAAAATGAAGCCTATTTCTATTTTAATCTAGTATGTAAATCTTTTATAATTTTAACCAAAAATATAAATTTTTAACAAAATTTCTCTTAAAGATGAATTCATTGCGAAACCTTTTAAAATATATTGAAATCTCTTGACAATTTCAAAATTTTCAAAGGATTTTAATCTCTTTCAAAAGTCCTTTGATGAAGTTATCATGAGACTTTTTTAAAAAAACATTGAAATCCCTTGATGATTTCAAAATTATCAAAGGATTTTAGTATCTTTCAAAAGTCCCTTGATGAAGTTATCATGAGACTTTTTTCAAAAAACATTGAAATCCCTTGATGATTTCAAAATTATCGAAGGATTTTGATGTACTTCAAAAGTACCTAGATGAATTCATTAAGAAATTTTAAAATAACTAAAATTTCTTGATGATTCTAAAATCATTGAGAAACATTTGTAGAAACTAAAGGTTCACAATTATTTTTTTGATTTACATTGTTACAAAAAGTTTTTCATGCATTGTTATAAAAACTACACATTTGCACTAGTTTAACAAATTCACATGCAAATGTGCTAGTTCAAAAATCTTTTTGTTCTCTCTTTCCACTCTTTTTTTCTTTTTGAAATTTTTTTTTAAAATAACCTTATTTTTAAAACCATTTATGAAAATAGTCAACTTTATATTTTTTTTATCAACTTAGCTAATTTCAATATTTTTGGGCAAATTTATCTTCATATATAACTATATTCTATCATAAAACACGATGTTCGATTACTTTCTTGCATTTACAATTTCATTCTCTCCAAAATTCTAATCTATATCAAACACCGCAAGTTTATTAGTGCAAATTGATCATAAAACCTTGAACATATTCTAGTAGTTGTGAAAATAAACAAAAACAAAAACATGTAAGTTGTGCCTTTTCATTGATATTAGAATTTAGTTTGATTACATGTTGAATTCCTTTGTTAAATTTTGGCCATGAAAATACTAAAAAAATACTAGAAAAACCTCAAAATCTAGAAAATATGAAAATTAGTTCGAGTTTGTAGACAAGATTGATTTTGAGCCCCTAGGAGAACTTGATTTCGAGCCCAAAAGAAAGCTTGATCTTGAGCCCAATTTTGGGATTGAAATTGAAACCCTTTTTATTATATAATTAAGTTTTTAATTTTATTGTATAATTAGTTTTTTTCATAATTATTTTATGCTAATATGACTTATGTGCCAATTAAATAAATTATGTAAATTTAATTTCATCATTAACATGATCTTATATGCATTTTACTACCCTTTGATAAGTATGGCCGAAGAGTTTTTGATGATAACTGTTGAATACGAAGGATCATGGCAAACATCTTATAATGGTGTCAAGGAATATATTGGTAGAGATATATAGCTTTTAGCCATATCAAGAAATATCAACTATCACTAATTATTATAGCTAATACAAGAGTGTTTTGATATAAATTTGGAGCAATTCAATATTGATAGCAAAATAGGTTTGAAACATGTCTTTATAGAATCTATTATTTACGTGTTTATAAAAGATGACATTAATGTATTTGCCTTCATGAACATCATGATTACTACATAGTTTAAGATTTTCAGTTCATGGTATATCACTACAAAGCACATAATTATTGTAGGACATAGAGTTTCTCAAAATGGCATCCTACTATAGGGGACTTCAAACTATTAGACATTAAAGGTTGGGGTTGACTTACATCAAAAAAGACGAGCAATGAAGCATAATTGTTTTGGGTTTTCCCTCACCTTCACCATATATCTTCGCGGTAAAATGCGATCCAAAATGAACCAAATTCAAAACATTAGATATGCCAATGATTCAGGAGAGGGATTGGTTATGCATACTAGCCTCCTCCATTTTGTGTTAGTTTGTCTTTTGCTTCTGTTGTTATTGCTTAGGATGGTTACATGAGATCATTCGATCTTAATCTTATGTACAAAATGCATCTCATGATCCACGTTGTACAAAATTTTTCTTTGTCAGGAATAGCTTTTTTCTTCTTATGTTTGAGACCTTGCTTTTTACTATGTTACGATCACATTGCATGAGAGAAGGCATCATAAGTAGCATGCAAAGGAGTTAAGATACGCCCCATTTTTCTTTATAGCCTGATGATGTAGAAGTCCCCGTGTAATCATTTGTTTCTACTAGAAGGAGCAATCAATTCGATCATGCTCAATATTATTCTTTTACTAAGTGTGCCAGTCCACATCTGTGCTTAACTCTTCTTACATAACATGTTACTCCGCATCCAGTAATTCATGGAAGATACTTCCTATATTAAGAAAATAAGAACTCCATACAATAAAATATGTCTAACCAATCATCAATTATTTCAAACGGATACAAAAATTTGATTTTTCAATTGAATATGGATATAGATATCAAATATATAATTTTCAACAGTTATGGATAAGTATAAATATTGAGTATTTTAATTGGATACAAATATAAATGTATCAAATTTTTAAGAAACCTAAGTTCATGGCCCTTAAATTTGTTAAGGAAAATGTTGAAATTAAATTTGATGAATCTTCAAAAGATGAAGAGATGGAGTTATTTGACAAGAAATTTAAAAAGTTCTTTAAATCTAAAAAGGGAGATTTTAGTAAGAATAAAAGTAATAGAAATGTTTAATGTCATGAGTATAAAGGGTTTAGACACATCAAGATTAAGTGTCCTAACTTAAAAAAGGGCAAAAAGACTATAAATGCCTCCCTTAGTGATGATGACTTTAATGAGAATGAAGATGATGAGTTGTCTTTTGATAAAACTGATGTTGTGGCTTTTATTTCCTTTATTAAAGGTGAGTATGTTGACTCACAAGAGTTAGTTCAACAGATGAGGATGATATTCATGGTGCATTTGAGAAATTTTATAAAGAAAGTTTGAAGTTTAAAATAGCGAATAAGGATGTTTTGAAAAAGCTCAATATAAAGAAGAAGAATCTTATAGTCAAATTAGGACAACAAGTTGAATTAGTTTCTAGTTTGAAAGAACAAAAAAGAGTCTTAAAGTGCGAAATTGATGCCTTAACTTATGAGTTAAAAGATTTAGGTCACAACTTATTAAATTCTTTATTGGTACTAAAAAATTAGATGAGATACTTAACGTAAGTCAAAATGTGAGTAGTAAAAGAGAGTTAGGTTTTTCTATGGCTAACCTTAATAATGCTTCCACCTCTAAAACTGTGTTTGTTGCTTTTAAGTTAACTATTCTTAAAGTCAATATGACTAAGTTTAAAGTTGTAATTGTTCCTCATTCTGTGAGTCATTCCTTAATGAATAGGAAAAATATTAACTTTTCAACTTGGTTTGTGCCAATCTGCCATTAATGTGGCAAAAAAAGTCACATAAGGCCAAATTGTTTTGAGCTTAGAAAGAAAAAGAATGTCTCTATTATTCTTAGGTCTAAATTTGATCAAGATAAATTTATTTATTAAACAGTAGAGTTAACTCAGTAAATTAAGATGATTGGTGATAAACTTATTTCATTGATTGAGGTTTTTATCAACCATAGACAACCTTTTAGGAATATGAGAGATTGTTCCTTTGTTTGATACATATGCCTTAGTATAAGTTTATTTTTTTTAATGTTTATTTTATTTGCATTTTTCTTTGCGTTTTTCTTTACGTTTTCATTTGATTTTTATACATTTTTCATCTAAAAATATATATATATATTTATGCTAATGAGACTGGTATATGGATCTTTATTGTGTTGTCATATGGAAATTGATCTCCGACTTATATTTTATGTCAATTAAGTTTGAGTGTTTATTATGCATGCTTTCATTGTCTATTGTATGTGTATTTGATATCTTTATTTTGCATATCTTTGAGTTTCTTGTGTACTTGTAATTTGTTTTCTTAATCATTAGGCATTTAAGTGCAAATTTATTTGGCTTGATCGCATGTATGATGTTTGGCTAGGCAATTATAAGTTGGAATAATGTGTTATGGTGATTGAATTGACCTTTGACTAGTGCACTTTCTTCATGAAATGTCTTATATCCTATTTTAATATTTAAAATAAGATCAACCATGGACAATAGTAATTAAAAAAAATGAAAAGAAATTAATGTAAGTGATCTCTAGTTTAAGGGGAGAAAAATAACATAAACAACAAAATTGTAATTTTTTTTAAGGTCTTAATGGCATTAGGTTTAACTTTCTTTCATCATATCACACATATTCCAACTAGTAGTTTCATATAGCTTAGCCTTAATTCTAATTTTTTGATCTTAAACTATGTGTTCATTACTGATTATCACTTTACACATGTGAATTACTTGTACTTGACTCATTTTATTTTCATACTTATTAAAGAAGAAAATCATTGTAAATATGTTGTCTTTGTGTATAGCATTCACTTGAGACAATGGAATTTACTTGATTTAAGTTTTAAGCTATGTTTTCATATACTTCCCGTGTGAAAAAGATTCCATTTCATTCTATTGACTATTTTTTAGGAGTTCATTTTGTCTTTATTTAGTTTATTTCTTTTGTTGCTTGATTTTTCTTTATTTTTTTCTAACTTATACATTCTTGATACGAATATTGTGGTTTTTGTAATTAACTTGCATGATACTTCTTGATCCTTTTGTCATTCAATGACAAAAAAGGGGGGATAATTTTATATGAGTTGGGGAAAGATATAAGAGTTTAGGAAAATCTTTAGATGTATGATGAATAGGTTTACATATTTTTAAATCATGATGAATATTTTCAGGGTGTATTTTTTTTTTAATATTTTGGTTATTGTGATTTATGCATATTGATTTAGAAATTATAATATTTAGTTTTTAAGTTTTTTAACTTGTTACAAAGTTTTATTTTTGATGGTTATCAAAACTTTGTGCATTAGTGTTTGGTAGAATTGAATTTTGTCATGGAATGGCTAAAGGGTGAGTTTGTTAGGCTCATATTTTATATTGCTCATTCCGTGTTAAAATAGCTAAGTTACTGAAGAGTAATAATGGATAATACCAAACAGTGTATGTGAATAGTGATTAATAAACAATATTGATGAATAATAATAAAATAAATTATATAGATATAGATTGGTGAGGTTTCGTACCACCACATTTTTTACATAAATTGTTATATGTTATTAGATTAAATCTAGCATACATAATGAATATATAATGAATACATCATAATTAATATACATGTAGATGTCATCATAGCTATTTAAAGGAGATTAATTTGTATCTATAAATATTATAATAAATTATGTGAAAAATTTAGACTATTGATCCTAACTCTATAGTATACTAGTCACATAATTATATTAGGTAGAACTAATTTTTACATACTTGAAGGCCCGAAACATCATCTGTTGCCAAGAGCGTAATTATAAAAGGATCGGTATGAGGTGGAGCTTCATATACATGTTCTTTTGAGCGATTATCACCTTTAAGAAAATTTTGAATGTGAATCATAAAAATTTTACAACGTTAATTTCTAGGAATCTGAAATAGAATTTCGTTACCTTTAGATTTAACCTAGTTAATAACTAAAGCCAAGGATTGATTGAGCATTGCCAAGTAATTCCCATTGATCGATGAAATCAATGTCGAGATCAAGAGCAGTGGCTATTATTCTTGTGATAACTTTATTCAGATTTCTAAGAACATTAAAAATAAAATTAAAGTCATGACCATCATGAGTTGTACATACAATACTCTTATAAGCAAATCTTGACAAATCCAAGGAATATATTAAGATAAAAAAATCATGTTGTTAAATCTTTTTTAAAGTTTTAGTGAAGCTTCGATATAAAAAAAAATATTTAATTTGAACGTATTTCTCTTGGTTATATCTAAGAAGCATCTTAGTCCATTGAAAAAGAATATTTAAATAGTAAACATAAAAAACAAACAAAAGTTAGCATGTTAATGTATTTATATTTCATTAATTAAAACATATTTCTCACATGATTATATGCTACTAAATATTAATTATTTAGACTTTTAAGTTTGACAAACTCACCAACACCTCTTAATTTATTATTTTAAAAAACTTGACCTCTTTGATTTTATTATTTTATCATGATACCATTTATATTGTGGAAGTCAATTACCAGATGAAGCCCGTGTTCTGATTAGCTTCATGAATCATATCGAGAACCTCTCCATAAGCTTAATTTCACAATAAGATTAAAAATAAATTAATGAATCCGTAAAAATGAACCTTCAAAGCAATAAGTATGCATGATTAACTAAATAACGTGACACTAGACGTTATTGCACAATTAGTTATGTTAAGGCTTACCTTTACATAATAATGTTATTGCGTCCTTAACCTAGCTAATAGTTCAAACTTCTGAGTCTGTCCGTCAGTCTTATGTTTAAATCTTGGTGACTTCACTTTATTTGTTAACTTCGCTTTTGTTATTTTGTCTTGATCTTTGGGATCACTTGGCCGCATAATATTTAGAAGAATGTAACATTTTCTTATCGAAATAGATTTGGGAAACCTATTTCATTGTTTTGTATAAAAATAGAATAAAATTAAGAAAAAGATGACTGTATTTATTTCATTTATATGAGGGCATATTTGGTATTATATCAAATAAATGGGTAGACGTTGTACTTTTACACAAAAAAAAAATGATCACCATCAAAAATAAAATAAAAAATTAAAATAGAAGTATGATCGTTAAAAATAAAATAATAAAAAATATATATATTTAAAAATTATTTGAAATACATATGAATATAATTATTTGAAATGACCCTTGATGCATATATATTTAAAATTTTTTTGTTTTATAAACCTTGTTTATTAGTGATAAAGTCTTGAACCTATATATATGTGATGTTTTAGTATTATTATAGTACTATAGAAAGTAGCCTATGAAAAGCCCTTTGTAAAAGCAACACAGGTGAAAGGTACTAAGTGGAGTTGGTATATGAAAGGATGTTGTTGTGGAGCCCACCAAATAAAAGGTAATATGAGGATGCTATGATTGTCACCACATAATTACTCCAACCAATACTAATGAGCCAGCCATAAATTTACAAACTAATTTTGTAAATTAAAATATGAATTAATTTTAAATACATATATATTTATAATTTATCAATTTTCTTAATTTTTAATATAATAAAATTTACATGTGGTCTTAAGTGTCTACCCCAATAAAGGTGACAATTTAAGAAAGAATTTGTAAGCTCAATCTTTTGTAAAGAAACCAAACCCAAGTCTAGATGTATTTTATAATTTGCCTTTAATTGCATAATTGATTTTGAAAATGATGTGAAATTTGTCAAATAAATGAGCATACTTTAAAATTATTTTAGTATCCCAATATCTCCAAACTTTATGAATTATATATTGCTACCTCTTCACTCATTGAGTATTATTTTATACTCACCCCTGACTTCATTACTTTTAGATTAAGTCTTACATTAACTCCTTTGTAGTGATGATGGCCATTGTGTTACTAGATTATCTCTCATATAGACTACTTCACTTATTTTATGTTCCTTGAAATCCACTGGCAAACTATTTTAATACAGTGTTGAGATGTCTTATAATATATACATTTGATATTAATTAAATTTTAAATATTTTATTTATTTCTCCTTTAAGATTTTTATAAGTGCCTATCCTATATGTAATTTTAAGTGTGATTATTGTGTGTGTTTTATTTATGTGAATGGAATGCATGATATTTAAAAGCTGTACAGGCTCTTGGGGGACGTTCCATGTTAATAGGGTATATATTGAGGGTAAATGGTGGTTGCCATTTGTAGCCTTCAAGTCAGGCTTGATACCATTCTATTAAAATGAACATTCTTACTTAAAAAAATGAGTGTTACTATTTCATTTTAGGAGAATAGATCCAAAGATACAAATACATCTTTGTAAAATAGTGTTTTGACCTGTTATATTCTCGTAAATAATTAAATAAATTTTATATATTAGAAATAAAAAAAATTACAAAAGTATTTTAAAATTTATAATTAAATAAATTTATTAAAATTTGAGATTTCTATAACTTTTACCAAATATGCAGTATAAGTTCAAAAACGAACATCTTTTGAACATTAACAAAAGAGAAAAAACATTTAGAATGCAGATTAGCAGCTCATGAGTTTGACCAGTTTGGGTTGTGCATTAGAGTCAATTTTAGCCTCATTTTGCATAATAAGTCAAGGAATGGGTAATATCACATCCCATTTCAAAGACCAATTCATCTCCATCCCCAACGCGTTATCCTTTTTCGGCCAAAAGAAATTAAAAATTAATATTTCAATATATTTAAAAATATTAAAAATAATAAAAAAATAATTTTTGACAAAAAAGAGAAATTTCATATAGTAATATTTGATTCAATATATTTTTCTCACTTTTTCTTTTTACTTAAAATAAATATATATAATGCTAAATTAAAGAAATTTATTTTTTAATTGATATTGTTAGAAAGATACAAAAAATTAATTTATATTATATTTATTGTTGTAAACATATGAAAAATAATATAATATGTTGTGACAAAAATAAAGAACTGAAACATTAATGATATGATTCTAAATTCTAAATTATCAAAATAAAATTATAAAATACAAACAAATCATATAAAAAAATACGGGACTGGAGATCCTTAGCCTAAAACAGGGAGGGAACCCATTTCCATCCTTGTTTACAATGTTTCTCATTTTTTATAGGCGTAATTAACGAATACCTTTGCCAAAACTACAAGTAAATGGTGTAATATACAAAAATCATAGGTACACCCCTTGAACATAACAAAAAATTAATCTTCTAGCTACCATTAAGGACAAATTTGTAACTTCTCCATACTATCCTTTCAAGTAACACTGTCATCTCACTTTCCCTTTTTCCTTCTTGTCTGTGTCTTGTTTTGGTTAAAAAAAAATGTGTATTCACACAGATGCAAATAAATTTAAGAGAGTCCATTTGGTTTTTGCAGTCCAATTTATTTTTATCAATTTCATTTCTTCTATTTTTGTTTTATTTTTATCAATTTCTCATACAACATCCAATTTAATGAAAGCAAGTGCTACTTGGTCTTCACTTGATCTATGGGTCAAACTAAATAGAAATGCATCCTATAAGAGAGTTGTTGGAATTGGAACTATCATATAAAAAAAGAATTAAAAAGAATCATGACGAGTTTCATTTCTCAAAGACCATTCTCCAGTAACATGGAATTTGATGAAATTGTAGCTATTTTGGTTGTTGTTCATCTTTTGAGGATGTTGGTCTCATTCCTCTAATGAAATTGTTAGCAAATGAGAAATTAATTGGCTAGTTGTTGAGATTTTATGTGCTGTATTTACTTGAAATTGACTTACACTTCAATTAAATTACACTCCATTCTATGCATACTTACACACACACACACACACATACACACACATTATTGGTATAAATGTAGATCCTGGGTTTAGTGTAGAATTTTGTGTAGTGGCCTTTTTATTGAATGGTATTTTAATATTTTAATAGATTAGTAATGGTAAAATCACTTTTCAATTTAATTTGGGGGTGTACCTGTGATTTGTGTATATTGCTCCCTTTATCACCATTCTTAAACATAAAATCACTTCTTTTGATGTTATGTCAATTAGTTCTAATGAGAAAAGAGATCCAAAGGTTGATTATGATTCATCACCAATCATGACACTTCGACCAACCTTCTCACGTCAAAAGAAGAAACAAATAGTAAAGGTTTCAACTCCTTTACCACAGACCTCATCATTTGAGCTTAGGTCTTTAGATTATGACGATGATGAGACTAGGGAACTTACAACAACTCCACATGCTGTCACAACAGATCCTAAACCAAACATTGGATGTTCTAGCAAAATAAAAAAATGCTCCAAGTTCATTAAAGGCTAAACCCGCTATTCAGTAATGAAAAGGAAAAGAGGTAACTTCAAATTCTAATATTGATGTTTATAAAGCATAGCCTGATCGATTTTTCACCAAGGAAAGTTAAAATTTATGTTCTATTATGATTGTGAGAAAATTCATTGGTGAAAAAATATTTTAATTGGAACAATTTAGGGATTGTGGTGTAGTTGCAATGTTATGAAAATTACGTAAATGCAAGTACACATTATTGTAAACAACTAATATAATGATGAGTCAAGCATTATTATTAGGAGCGTTATTTATCTAAACTTTAAGTATTAATATTCTCTTACTTTAAATGCTCTTTGAACAAATAGAATACCAATTTATTTGCTAATTACTTAACAAATGACTAAAAATAATAATTGAAATTGAAATAAGAGTGATCAAATTTTGGAGCATCATAATTCACCTAAACTAAGCCCAATTAAGTTTATTACTTTTATTAATTAAAATATACTTAAATTTAATAATTACAAATCTCACATGTATTCATTGGCCTTTTTAGGGTGATAATAAATATATCTCTAAGTTATTAACTCACTATATTCCTATGTGAATTGGAATAATTAGAAATTCATAATTCTTAAATTTCATGCAATTAAATCAAACATGTATCGCTATCTTATATAGATTTAATGCTATTTATCGCGTGATCTAAAATATAAAAAAAAAAACCTTTTTAGGGCATTCATATGAAATCAACTCATCTATTTAATAGTCAATTGAGATAAAAGCATTAAGAACAAGATAAATACTCAACTATATTGCAAAATCCGTATCAATTCAAATAAGTAAGCATCAATTGTTCATAATTTGGCTACATCTTAGCCCTAGAATAAAAGAATTAATTTATGTTATAGAAAAATAAAATTGAATAAACTAAATCCAACCTTTACAAAAGAAACTAGGGATGAAGAATAAAACTTAGATAGAATAACTAATCATGGGCTTAAGATCCTCTTTTTCTATATTCTTCTCCCCTTCTTTCTTGTTCTTTTATCCAAAATCATCTTCCCTTTTTCGGTATTGTTTTTTCCTTTTAAAGTTATGAAGAAAGAGTGGAAATTTCCAAAATATCCTCATCAGGCACTGCAGCGATAGTCCTAACTGCTAGGCCCGCGGTCTATAGTTGCGATTTTAAAGCCTTTGTCTAGTGTTCATCCTTGTTAAGGCTAGGGCCTTAGAGTTTCTAATCACTATTCACATTTTTTTCATTTTTAAAATGAACACGTTGTCCATTCAATAGTTATTGACTTCAAATTATTTTCGAGCACTTAATCCTTGCATAAGCTAAAAATCGAATAAGAACATGATTAATTCTTTATAAAATCTAAAAAAACTTAGTTAAACATCAAATAAAAGTCTCTCATTTATTGGGTATAAAAACCTCTTATCATGCAACATTGATGAAAAGTAAATTTCTAGGGAGTGTTTCTAGGGTTTCGTAATATGTTGAGGCTATTTCATATGAATTCTATGCCGATCTTTCTTTTGAAATTAGGTTTAGATACTTTATTTGACATCATAAGGTATATGTTAAGGGCCACATATTTAAATTCTCTCATAATGATATTAACAAATATTTTTACTATGATGATTTTGATGAAGAGTTATTGATGAGTATACCTCACAGAATTGCTGATATTTTAGCTTCTAAGTTAACTAGGTCTGTCATGACATGGGCTATTGAGATAAATTTTAGAGCTTTCTCTATGACCACCTTTTATTTTGCCTTGCACTTTATTGCTATTACCAATCGATATCCTACATTGCATTACAACATGGTCTTATAAGACCTTGGGTAGTTGTTGGTTGCAATAGGTAAAGGACAACATGCTAATTTAGGGAAATATATTTTCTATTATAATTTCACATGCAAGCAGCAAAGGCAAAAGAAATTTTCTTCCATGTCCTTCTTTGATCTATGGATTGCTCATGGAACAAGATAAAATCAAGTCTCAGTTCGAAAATCTTTCAATGTCTCTCCACATCCTGAGCATATTAAAAAAGTTCTTACAAGTTCATACACCTACACAAGTTCAATCTCAGCCACTTACATCAACTTTGAGTTCACACCCGAGCACAACTGATCATGCTTGGAGAAAGGTTGTAGAAAATGAGCTTAAATAAATTACAACTAGACAAGAGACTTTCACTGAGTAGCACACTGAGACCATACAACGTTTGGCACACATTGAGCATTTGCTTCTTACTCACGTACTTTTAACATCTCTTACTTCACTAGTTCAGTCTTTGCAGCCATTAGATCTAATTCCTGCTTTTGCTTCTTTTCCTACTCTTATTCTAGCTCTAGTGCCAACTTTAGGCCCTAAACCTATTCTACCTAAGTATTTAGTTCCAATAGTCACAGCTCTAACTTTTGACACTCTAGTATTAGAATCTCAGATTTAGTTCCTTCTGACTTACAGTTACGCTCAATAAAGAAGAGCAAAGCTAATTTCTTTTGCATCATTGTGACACTCTTCTCATCATCATTAAGATGTTTTCATTCTTTCTATAATAGGTAAATTGAGTTTCATTTGGATATTTTTGCTTGCATGTTCTTTATTTGCACTTTTAGTTTGTTAGATTTGCAAACTTTGGTTAAAGTTGTCATGAATTGCTGACTAATGTGGTTAGTTTCTATTGCATTTGTTTTTGGTTTTTACTTGTATGTGGGTGCTTGCTAGATAATTTTGATGTATGTTGTATCCTATTACATTGTTGGACTTTTCAATTGATGTTGTCCCGTTTGTAATATATTTCAATCATATTATACTTACTTTGGCACTTTAATATGTGTGAGTGCATGTTCATATTTAGATGGAGTAATTTTTTTTTATTACATGTTTAAAAAGAGTAATATTTTCTTATAGCACATAAAGGGTGTCATGCATCAGATCGTAAATCCAAGCACGTGACAATCACCACACATCAATAAAAATTATCTTTCACTGATAACTCATATGAATGTGCAAGACCTACAGTATTGTATATGCTTAAAACTGCATGCCATATATAATCGTTGCAACCAAAATAATTCGAACAACCCAATAGTATTTATAAACATTTTGGATCTCCTCTACAACATTTTTATACATAGTCAGAGAAAATATTATATACCTAATAGTTTTCTAATAAAATACTCACCACCAGTTAATTGTTTAAGATGAGAACTATGACCTACTTGACACTATCTTAACTGAAAATATTTTGAAAATAAAAATAAAAGGGGTGACTAATAATTAGTGAATAGATGGATGATGGTGAATTAAAATTTTAATATTAGAGTAAGAGTATCGTATACAAAAAATATGTTGTATAAAATTAAATCAATCATTTATAATCAACAATTCGTAAAAAATATTCTCACATATACTTTTGTGAATGTTTTAATTAAGTATAGGCTCGTCCAAAAAATCTCCCTTGAGACATTTACTAGTGGCTCTTTAATGACATCTCGAGACTCACTAACAATAATTTTCTCATATTTATATAATAAAATCATTGAATTTACTTATTAGCATTAGTTTAGATAAAGAGTGCGGTATTAAATACTTTGCTATCTAGCATCCACTTCTTTATCCCTATGTAGGTAATAAGGAGGAAATAATAACTTCTATACTTTATCTCTAGTAAGGAAGAAAAGCGTATATATGAACACATCATATATTAATATTTGTGTACAAATGCATTTATAATTGGGCACTTACACTATGTTATAAATCATGAAATCATAAACATAATTTCATATCATATTCATTAATGCATACATCTACAGGTAACGTGTATAATTGTCAAATTATAATTTTTTATAAATTCACTCTTATTTTGATATTTCAAATTTATATTTATAAACATGTATAAGTCCCAAATTTCATAAAATAATCAAATATTTAAATATAATTTATTGAAAAAGATTGAAAATAAATCCATATTAATAAAGCATTGAAATTCATTTTATTACAAGAAAATAATTAAAAACAAATCCATCTACTTATAGTTTGTAGGAGGGCCAGCACTTCTAAATCTAGTTCCTTTACTATGTAAGATTTCTTGCTATTGTATACTCATCTAGATAAAATTTATTCATATACAGACTTATTAACGTACTTTATTTATTCAAAGTAATGAAATTTTGATGCAGCATGCAATGCATATGTTTCTTAGTTAACATTTATCAAAGTATCTACCATGGTTCTATTCAACATATTGAAATTATTTTATATTTACATCACTCATTTTCAGACTTTATTACATTGATTCTTATCTAAATAACCTACTACACATCCGAATTTATATCAAATTTCTAATACTATTGTTCCATATTTAAAATATATGAAAATTTATTCCATAAACAATTAAATTTTTTGTAAAAAAATTTTATACCAACATAATACTTTAATGACCCTTTTTTTCTGTTACTCTACTTAAAATCTTTAATCCAAGGAAATATTCTTATCAAATGCATCACATGAACTCATAAATTTAATATTGTCCTACATTAATTTCCTTTTCAATTATTTTCTAATAATTTTAACCTTTTTGGAAATTCTACATAGTGTCACCCATATCACCATTATCATTTCACCTTCTCACCACTTCATATTCATATGCATACCTTACCTAATTCATTTCTTAACACATTTTCACAACTCATCCCATTTTATCATGAAATCAAACTAAAAATATATATATTTGCACACACTATTATTACACCAAAAAGTTTAAATTTTTGTTATCCAAACTTAAACTAACAATATATATGTATATATATAAGTACATATATAACTACATAAACTCAACATAAATCAAGCATAGTTTTACCTTCATATAAACCCTAAATTTCTTCATAAATATAATTCAAATTCAACCACACATATATATGCATCAATTTTAGTTTCTAGGGTTTCTTAACATCTATTCCTAATTCATGCTTTCTAAATGACCCTACCATAATTATAAATTTAAAATAGAATTCATAAAACTTATCAAGATTTTCTTAAACACAAGTATGGCCTCTTGAAACTTTCTCCTTGAATTCTTCCTTAATTGGATCTTGGGCAAAAAACCAAGAAATTCTTGGTGTTAGCTTTTTCTTTTTTATTTTCCTAGGTTAAGCTATCTTCCTACCATTTGTGGGAAGCAAAAACTTTTGTTTTTCAAGAATGGAAGTGATGGCCAATGATGGAAGAAAGAGAGGAAATGGTGAATTTGGTAGATAAATGGAGAGAAGTGTAGAATTATGTAGAAAAAGGTGCATATTTTGAACTTGGGTTTAATAATTTGAATAAAAAAATAAATAAATAGTAAGGTTTATCACTATTCTACTATTTCAACCCATTATTATTTCACTATTTTGGCCCATTTCAATTTAACATATGCTCATCTAAAGAAAATTAAAAATTTCAAAAATAATCCTAATGACTAATTATTCGCTAATTACAAAAATATCCTTGCAAAAATTATATTATTATCTTCCTAAGGTTTTAACAATTATACATCATAAAATATAACCTAAAATCATAAAATTTAGTATTTAAATATATAAAAAATATTACTATTTATCTTATATCTTGATTCCATGTCAGTTAAGTACACATATACTTGATGTAATATTTTTATATGTGTAAAATACTATAACATGTCATAATCTATATGTAATATATCTAAAAGTAGTTTTAAGAATTAAATATGAGTTCTACAAAGGAAAAGTAGTCATTTATGCTACACGTTGCAATAATTCTTCTTGTTGATTTTTGAGCTAAGTAGTTGTTGTGAGTTGTATCCTTTCAATACATGGTTGGGGAAATATTTTGTCAAAAAAATACCAAAGGCCAAGATTGTTAAAGTTTGCAAGGTTTGCAATATTGGCATATATTACTATGCTAGTTATTGTTTATTAAATGCAATACTATTTATCTGTATTTCTATGATTTTCATAAAATAATGATTTTTAGTTTTTCTAGTTATAGTAGACAATGTTGATATTTGTGCTTAAGTAGAAACTTTATTTTAGGATTTTTTTTTGCAAATAAAAGGAAAAAAGTATTGAGGAAATATAATTCTATTTAAAAAAGAGTTCCTTTTCTTTGAAAAGATATATTCTTTTTTTTTTTACGAAACAAAATCATACACTAAGGTTAAGTTTGTGCTACATATATGTAACTTATTTGTTTTATGCAGTAGAGAAGAATGCCAAAATGAGAAAGAGCCACACATTTTTGTTTCCTTGGTGTCTTTATTTTTCTAGTTTTTTTCATATTGTTTTTATGATCTAAAAGGAAAAACAACTTAATAGATATTATCAGTCTGCAATATCTAGTTTCATAAACTTAAAGATTGCTCTCTTAGGTGTTGTCAAAATATTTTCTTACTGTTCTTTGAGAGAAAACTTGTGCTTGTTGAAGGAAGTTCAACAATAACTAGTAAAGGGATATTACTGAGTTAAGTAAAATGAATTTTGATGCATTAACGTGAAGGGATCTCACTAAATAAATTCACTTAAGAATATTTAAGACTATGATAACAAATATAAGAAGGAGTCTTTATTTTATTTAAGTCCATTAGTGTATCATTATTTTTTTAGTAAATTATTTTTCTCTAAGTGTGACTTTATAGATGCAGAATTAAAAAATTCAAACCACATTAAAATTGGGTTGTCTTATCTATTTAATTTGTATTGTACTTACTTATTTAATTAATTAGTTAAAATTAATTAAAGTTGGTAAAGATTAACTTAAATAAATCTTTCATTTAGCTTAGTCTACTGTAGATTCTTGAGTCATGCGCATGAGGTGGTTAAGATTAGTTAGTGGGAATTTGAGATTTGTATATAAGGTCATACAGCTTAATGAATTCATTAATGAAGAATAAGAAAATTGAATACAATTCTCTATTTTCTTGCTTGCTTTCTTAGTAGCCAAACAACTTAGTTTACAGGGAATCAGAATTTTAATTGCTAAGAGGTAATAATAAAAAAGGAAAAGGGGGCCAAATGGCATTAGTTAACTTATTTAATCTTTCTTTGTTTATGCGTAATAGAGTACGAAAATTAATTAAAAGAAATACATGGAATTTTGGTTTTATTAACTATTCTTCGATTAGCTTGGTTAATTCGTCCTACTTGTTGTGACGAGAAAATATAACAAAAGCAATGGTATGGAAGTGTATCATTATACTTTTCTTAAGGTTTTATTTATCCGACTTGTAGGAGTTTATTAGCAAGTTCAATAACATTCTTTTAAGAAATTTTATGTTGTGAAAATTTGTAATAAAAGAGAGAGAATCACAAATATATATTTTTATAAAAATAATAATCATACGTAAAATTAATCAATAAAAATTTAAAATATTTTTGTACAAATACAATACAATTTTGATGTGTTATGTACACTGCAACAAAAAACTGTATATTTATGTTGTAATATTTTCATTAATTAAAAATTACGATTTACAAAATAAAGCACAATGTTTTATTTTGCCTTCAATTAAACCATTATAACATTTTTTATGCTTCATAAACTCCCTTTTCAAACACTCTTTTTAGTTCATTCATATGAGTTCAATTCATCTATTCAATGGTCTATTGATATAGAAGTATTAAGAACAAGATAAATACTCAAACAAATTACAAAATCTATATCAAATTTAAATAGATAAACATCAATCTTTTATAGTTTGGCTACATTGTAACTCCGTAATAAAAAAGTTATTTTATGTTGAAAAAAAAAATAACATCAAATAGACTAAATTCAACATCTAAACACAAAGAGTCTAAGGATGAAAGAATAAATCTAAAACGGAATAATTAATCAAGAGCTTGAGATCCTCTTCTTCTTCGTTTTTCTCCCTTTCCTTTTTATTCTTTTGTCCCCAAAAACCTTCTTCTTTTGAATTCCTTTTGTTCCTCTTTTTACATCACGAGAAAAAGGAAAGAATTCATGAAATATCCTCGACGGACGCTGTAGTGCCAAGTACTAATTGTTGGGGCTGTGACCTAGAGCTGTGGCTCTAGAGCCTCTGTCTGCCGGCCATCAAGGGTTGGAGCCATGGCCTTGAAGTTTTTGTCCACCTTTCATTCTTTACTTGTCATTGAAGCAAAAATGTCATGTTTTCGATGTTTAATGACTCCAAACCATTTCCAAATGCTTCAATCCTTCATTAGCTAAAAATTCAACAAAAACATAGATAAATTTTCATAAAATCTCAAAATTTTAACTAAACATCAAGTAAAAATTTCTCACTTATTAAGTGTAAACTCCTCTTATCAGAATGTTGTATGAATTCCATATAATTAACATATAATGTTCATGATAACATATTATACTCAATAACTGATAATGTGAAGCATGATTCAAAATTCACAATATGCTATTTGCTGATCATATCTAAAGACTTTGATTGGAATTGTTCTGCATCAAATGGTGCTGTGCTGGCAAGAAATGAAGTCAAGTTGTATTTTTTAGTTAACAAAAGTTAACAAAAGTTTAAATAGTTTGTTAACAGCTTCTAACTGAAGTTAATTGAAGGATGTATAAATTTGCATAAAAGGCAGAAAATATGACAAAGTGAAAAAATAGAGAGAAGAAAATTGCAGAAGCTAGAAGTGATCAAGAGCAAGAAGAGTCAAGAGAGTTTAGTGAATGAAATCTTGTAAGATCTTGATTATGGTTTTGTGATTGATTGATTCAATAAGCAATATAGTATATTTTTTTTGTAGATCAATTTTTCTGGTTTGGTTGCTTTTCTTGCTGGTATTGGTTCTTGGTTATTATTGAGTATTTTTTGTCTTGAATAAATTAAACAAATTTCAGTCAGTAGTGCACAAGATAATTCTTGGTGATCTTCATTATTGTGATCAAATTTTCAATAAGTGGTATCAGAGCCAAGAAGATTAGAGTCATGGTGACAATTAAGTTCTCAATTGAGAAATTTACAAGGGATAACGATTTTAACCTCTGGAAGATGCAGATGAGAGCTTTTTTGGTGCATGAAAGTCTAGAAGAGGCACTTTTTGATGAAGATAAAATGTCAGAAAGTTTGGTTGATTCAGAGAAGAAAGAAATAATCAAGAAAGCTCACAATGCCCTGGTGCTTTCACTTGGAGATGGAGTCTTGAAAGAGATCTCAAAAGAAAATACAACTCTGGGAATCTGGAACAAGTTAGAGTCTAGATACATGATGAAATCACTAGCACATAGACTCTATTTAAAGAAAAGATTGTATGCATTCAGATTGGATGAAGGTGGATCAATCACCGAGCACCTAGATGTGTTTAACAAGATAGTTCTTGACCTAGAATATATAGACATAAAAATAAAGGATGAAGATCAAGCATTGATTGTTTTAACATCTCTTCCAAAGTCCTATGAGCATTTTTTTAACACATTACTCTATGGGAGAGATTCAATTTTCATGGATGATGTTAGGTCTGCCCTGAACTCCAGAGAATTGAATAAAATAGCAGAAACCAGAGACTTAAATGATGTTGAAGGTTTGTATGCTCAGGGAAGGCCAAGCAAGAGAGATCAAAAGGGGAAGAAGAATGTGTCAAGATTTGCTTCAAAGAACAAGAAATTGAAATGTTTCTACTGTCACAAAGAGGGACATTTCAGGAGGAATTGCCTAGAAAGAATGAACCAGAACATGAAAAAGAAATCAAATGATCAAGGTGATGCAGCTATAGTCACAGATGATGATTTTCAGTCAACATTCATGCTCACAGTTTTAGCAAATTCACATGAAGGAGAATGGATTCTTGATTCAGGTTGCTCTTTCTGTATGACTCCCAATAAACTCTTGTTTTCTTCTTTGACATTGAATGAAGATGAAAAAGTTCTATTGGAAAATAATCTAGCATGTAATGTAGTTATATGTGGTACCATTAGAATGAGATTGCATAATGAAAATCATATAAAACTGTAAAATGTCAGATATGTCTAGGTTTAAAAAGAAACCTTATTTCACTAGGAATCTAGATATGAATGGATATAGCTTTAAGGCTGAATCTGGAGTGTTAAAGGTGACAAAAGGATCTTTAGTTGTGATGAAAGGTATAAGGAAAAGTGGCCTATATGTAATAGAAGATGTCAACATTAAAGCTGATATTATGGCATTTGAGGATGGGACATTTAGGTGACAAAGGCTTAACTAAGCTGAAAAAACAAAGACTCTTGGGAGATGTTACAGGTAAGTCTTTGGAAGCATGTGAATACTGTATTATGGGAAAACATCATAGACTTAAGTTTGGTGTTGGGATGCATTCAACACAAAACATACTTGAATATATTCACTCAGACTTATGGGGGCCAGCACAGGTTACTTCCATGGGAGGATCTAAATATTTCCTTTCAATCATAGATAATTTTTCAAGGAAAACATGGGTTTATGTTTTGAAAAGCAAGGATTAAGTTTTTAATTGCTTTAAGAACTGAAAGATACTGGTTGAGAATCAGAAAGATAAAAAAGTGAAAGCTCTCAGAATTGACAATGGTATGAAATTCTGTAGTGAAGTATTTGATGAGTTTTGTAAGATGAATGGTATTTGCAGGCACAGGACAGTAAGGTTCACTTCACAGCAGAATGGTGTGGCAGAGAGATTTAACAGAACTTTACTTGAAAGAGCAAGGTGCATCCTCTTGAACTCAAGCCTGTCAAAACATTACCGAACAAAAACTGTGACTACAACCAACTATGTGCTAAATAGAAGTCTTTCCTCATCTCTTAACAACAAAACACCTGAGGAAGTGTGGTTAGGAAAACTACCTGCATTAAATCATCTAAGAGTGTTTGGATTCACTGCTTTTATACATGTAAAGCAGGGAAAACTAGATCCAAGGGCTATAAAGGTGTATTTGTAGGCTATCCGGATGGTGTTAAGGGCTATAGAGTGTGATGCCACAATGGTAAGGCTGAAAGATGCATTGTTAGCAGAGATGTTGTGTTTAAAGAAGATGAAATGCTTGGCAAGATTGTCAGTGGAATGGAATGTCATGATTCTAACTCAAAAAGTTTAGAAAATGATCAGTTTGAAGTGGAGCTTGAGCAGTATGAAGCAAGAACAGAGTCAGAAGAACAAGAGACTCAACTTGATGTCAACAAAGGTGCAGCCTCAAGTAGTCAACAGAAGTATAATATGATGACAGACAGGAAGAAGAGGCAGATAAAATCACCTACAAGTTATGGCTGTGCAGATTTAATTGCATATGCCTTGCATACAGCTAAGGAGATTAAATCTAATGAACCAAGCTCTTACACTGAAGCTGTAAATGGACCTGATTCACACAGATGGTTGGCTGCAATGAAAGAAGAAATTTCATCCTTAGATAAAATAAGACTTGGCTGCTTATTCCTAGACAAGCAAATAGGAAAATGGTTGGATGTAAATGGATCTTTAGGAGGAAGGAAAATGTTTCAAATTCAATAACTACCAAGCACAAAGCAAGATTAGTTGCAAAAGGATTCACACAAAGAGAAGGTGTCGATTATGATGAGGTGTTCTCTCTTGTAGTTAGGTATACATCAATCAGAATCATGCTTGCCTTAATTGCTGTTTATGACATGTAGTTAGAACAATTGGATGTCAAAACTACCTTTCTGCATAGAAATTTGAAAGAAGAAATTTACATGGATTAACCTAAAGGGTTCTGCAAGAAAGGAAAGGAAGATTATGTTTGCTTGCTCAAGAAATCATTTTATGGGCTCAAACAATCTCTAAGGCAGTGGAACTTAAAATTTGATGAGTTTATGATGAAAAATAACTATAAGAGGAGTGCCTATGATAGTTGTGTTTACTTTAATGGTGCAATATTGGATGAGATGATTTATCTACTGATATATGTGGATGACATACTTGTGGCTGAAAGGATAAACAAAGAATCTCAGAACTTAAGCAAAAACTAAGTGATACTTTCGAAATGAAGGATCTTAGCCTTTCGAAGAAAAATTCTTGGTTTTGAAATTACCAAAGAAAGGAAAGTGAAGAGGATCAGATTATCTCAAAAATGCTACCTGGTGAGGATGCTTAAAATATTCAACATGATGGATGTTAAACTAGTCATAACTCCCTTGGCAGCTCACTTTAAGCTGTCAGGTGATCAATCACCAAAGAATGAAGAAGAAGTAGGATATATGTTAACAAGACCATATGCTAGTTTAGTGGTTGTTTAATGTATGCAATAGTCTGTACTAGACCTGATCTAGCACATTCGGTCAGTTTAATTAGCAGATTTATGGGAAAACCTGGCAAAACTCACTGGGAAGCATTGAAATGGATCTTGAGGTATATTAAAGGCTCTACTGAAATGTGCTTAGTTTATGAAAATGAAAATAATGAGGCTAATATCTTAAAGGGATATATGGACTCTAATTTTGCTGCTGATGTTGACAAAAGAAAATCATTGTCTGCCTATGTGTTCACTCTATATGGAAGTGTAGTAAGCTGGAAAGCATCCCTTCAGGCTGTTATGGCACTTTCGACCACTGAAGCAGAGTGTATAGCTGCCACTAAATCAGTGAAGAAAGCTATATGGCTAAAGGGAATTGTTACTAAACTTGGATTTAGCCAGAAATGTATTATAATTTGCTGTGATAGTTAGAGTGCTATGCAATTGGCAAAAGATCAGGTGTTTCATGAGAGAACAAAGCATATAAATGTGAGACTATACTACATAAGAGACATGATTTCAAAGAAGAGATAAAATTAGAGAAGATAGAGACTGTAGAAAATCCTACTGACATGTTAACAAAAGTAATTCCATGTGAAAAATTTAGACATTGCATTAAGTTGCTGAATATGTCTAAAGATCATTAGGTGAGATTGTAAAACCAGATTCAATTGTGAATGTTGAATCAAGGTGGAGATTGTGAAGCATGATTCAGAATTCACAATATTCTCTTTAATGATCATATCTGAGGACTTTGACTGGAATTGTTTTGCATCAAATGGTGCTGTGCTAGCAAGAAATGAAGTCAAGTTGCATTTTTTAGTTAACGGAAGTTTAAATAGTTTGTTAACAGCTTGTAACTGAAATTAATTGAAGGATGTATAAATTTGCATAGAAGGCAGAAAATATGACGAAGTGAAAAAATAGAAAGAAGAGAATTGCAGAAGCTAGAAGTGATCAAGAGCAAAAAAAGTCAAGAGAGTTTAGTGAATGAAATCTTGTAAGATCTTGATTCTAGTTTTGTGATTGATTGATTCGATAAGCAATATAGTCTTTTTTTTTTTTCTGGATCAATTTTTCTGGTTTGGTTGCTTTTCTTGCTGGTGTTGGTTCTTAATTATTGTTGAGTGTTTTTTGTCTTGAATAAATCAAACGAATTCGAGTCAGCAGTGCACAAGATAATTCTTGGTGATTTTCATTGTTGTGATCAACAGATAATGTTCTGATAACATATAATTAACTGATAAACCTCTTGTCATGAAGACTAAAAATACATGTTAATCGTGTAATATTGATAAGAATCAAAGTTGAAGATTTTGAATAACCTTTGTAATATTGGTAATATATTCTCAAGATTTCATACTAATTTATATGGCAACAATCAAATTAAAGTTTACAGAATCAGCTTGATCATATTTTAATTCTATTTGTACAAAATAATATTTTGTATGATATATTTTACACCCACTAATGGGTCGTGTTTCGATGTCGTATACATGTTTCAGTGGCCAACCGTGACGCTAACATCAATTATTGGCAGGTTACCCGTGCAATCTTTTTGAAGATAAATAAATAATTTTCACAAATCATACCTCATGTCAAGCCTGGAGTGAAATGATAATTTAATACGATATTAAATTCTTGTATTTAAATTTTGTAAACAATTTTTTATAAATTAATCAAATAAGAATTTTCAAGAATTCGCATGACAACTCTGCTTAATTTTTTTTTTTTTAATCTTCACGTACAAACTAAAAATTTGTATAATTTACTATCATTTTCATAGACAGAGGGAGAAACAAGTTTTCTATATCATTTAAATTTGTAAATAGAAATCTACGTCACATGAATCATTTTGATGTTTATATATATATATATATATGTATGTATGTATGTATGTATATGTATATATATCTTATTTTGGATTAGTGATTTTATATAAATCCGATGATTGAAATCAAAAGTCAACAAAAATTATAAGCATGTTTGAAAAGAGAAGTGTTAAGTTTTATACAGGTAATTATGTAAATAAAATAATAAGTTAAGGTTATTTTTGAAAAGATGTTTAATAAAATTTTCAAAATTTTAAATTGAGCCAAAAAGTAAAAGAAAAAGAAAAGTAATAATTAAAGTAAACGTGTTTGAAAGTATTACTAAATTAGAAAAACAAACCTATTTAATTATCTAAAGTAGTCAACTTAACCAATTAAACAATAAGACAAAAAAATAAAAAGCCCCTAATTCTTACAAAATATTCAAATATCTATTCTTTAGTAAATACGAAAATATGTATAACAAAATTTATGTAATTAAATATCACAAATTCAACAATCCAAGAGAGTAATTTTACACCAAGGTCTTATGCAAAGTTATTTTAATAGTAATTTTTTTAATACATAGCACCATTTCAATACATCCATTTTTATTCCTTCGCACAATTTTGTAGACCATGAGAAGCATCTGTATGAGTTCTATTAAGTATATTTTCTCATCTCTTTTTCTTCTTATTCTTCTTTTATTTTATTTTAAACTTCTTTTATTTTAAATGATTTTATAAAACTAGATGATATAAATAACGAGAATCTTGTGCGCTTATTTGGATGTTTATTGTAGTCCTTTTCTGTTCATTCATCATAGCCAATCCCATAACGAGCATTCAAAATTTCACCACACTTGATTGGAGGATGCCTAATAAAAACAACAAAGGGAATAATTAAGAGTAATGCTAAACTTATAAAACATATAAAGGATTGAAATAGGATAAATATATTTTTATTTTTTTTTCCAAATATAGATCAATTGAATTAATACTAATCTATGATATTTTAAAATTTAAAATCTCAAATTTCTAATAGCGTCAAGGATACATATTATTGTATACAAACTAACATGATATCATACTATTGGTTGAAAAAAGTTCAAAATCATCACATACAATATTGTAATATTAGCTTGCATCCATAATTTATATAGTGTTTGTATCTCTAACACTAGTATTAAATATTATATCAAAAAGTAATAATACATATTCTATGTAATTATCTCAAATTTTTTATCTTAAGTCATGTGTAAATTTATTGAATAGTGAGTTTAGAGAACAACTCATTTTGAAAGTTAACAAAATTATCTATCCAATTTATCGATGACATATTTTTTGAAATTATAAAACTTGAAAAATCACTTAGGAATTATAGTATTGTTTGCTATCTAAAAACCCTATAAATAAGGCCATAAATGGTAAATAATTAGAGGCCATAACTATTAGAAAACGCTAACTAATTAAAACTGATGACTTACTTGGGAGGATTTTCTGGTGACTTGCAACTTGGAAGACACTCAATAATGTCATCACGAATTGGATACATAAAAGATGCAATCTGCCGAGAGAATATAGTAAGTTACAAATGATGACATATATAGCATATATATATATATAATTTATGAAGAAAAAAATATATACACTCCTAAGGTTTGATTAAAAGGACACCCAGTATTTTCAAAAATTCTTATGTAGACCTCATCATCAAAAACTTTAGTTAGTTTGGATGCATTATTTATTATTTTAATTATTATAATACACTCTAAATTTCCCTTAATTTGTATTATATGAAAAATATTGAATGCTATTATTACTTGAGAATGAGAATGAATAGGGGAAAAAAATAAGAATGAGTTTAAGGGTACATTAGTCTTACACTGTATCTATCTTGATTATATAGAACTCTGTGATTCGTAGACCTATAATCAAATTCAAATCCAAAACCAAAAAAAAAGAGTCACCTAGAAAGTGATGTATAAAACAATAGCATAAGATAAAAGTATATCTATAGTTTAGTACGAGCAACCAAAAAAATAAAAATTAAAAAGAATTTCATGTGCATACTACGACAATAGTTATAAAAATGATTATTTTCAAGTAAATATTTTAAATTTTCAATAGTTGTGAATTTGTGTCTTATTTTCAATTAGAATTGTTAAGTCAAAAGGTTTCTATTATTTCTTGATTAACAATACTATTTAAGTGGTTGAATATTCCTTTTATGAGGCTTAAACAATAGTATTTAAGTTTAATATTCTCCTTTGTGTGCAAACTGTTTGTGAAAATTCAACCACATGCGAGATCATAAAGTTAAACTTATTTTGATATCATGTTAAATTACCACTAAACTTAGAAATTTAAATTTAAAAATAAGGATTTAAATAATAGTAATTAAGCAATATAACAATATCATTACTAAAATTTTAAAATCACATATTTAAAATTGATATCTAACAAAGCAAAATGTGTTTACATTTAATGCAAAACTATATTAAAATATCTTTGAAAATTTATTAGAAAAGTTTTTTATAATCATCGAGCCAGTATATACCTGAAAACACAATTACTCATTATCTCCAACATATCGCCTGGAAATGCTATAAATGCCCTGCAAAAGTAGTTTTTTTGTTAGAAAATGGACATGGAAATGGATGTTTTGAAAATCTATTTGAAGAACAACTATGCACAATATGGTTCCAATTTTCATATAAAAACAAAATCCCACAATTAACTCACCCTTTTAATGGAAGTACAGTTTTCCACAGTTGAGGTTTGGCATCCAAGTTTGTGCATATCTATCATAATTATAGATCGACATTTTAGTATAGTAAATAAAAGATAACAATGAAATAAATTTTATAAATATATATATAGATTGAGGAACTTTCGTATCACCACATTTTTTACATATATTTTTATATGTTATTAGATTAAATCTAACATACGTAATGAATACATAATTAATAATTAATACACATGTAGATGTCATTACAGCTATTTAAAGGAGATTAATTTATATCTATAAATACTATAATAAATTATGTGAAAAATTTGGACTATTGATCCTAATTCTAAAGTATACTAATTACATAAAAACTAATTTTTACATACTTGAAGACCCGGAACATCATCTGTTGCCAAGAGCGTAATAATAAAAGGATCGGTATGAGGTGGAGCTCCATATACATGTTCTTTTGAGGAATTATCACCTTCAAGAAAATTTCGAATGTGAGTCATAAAAATTTTGCAACGTTAACTTTTAGGAATCTGAAATAGAATTATGTGATCTTTAGATTTCACCTGGGTAATAACTAAAGGCGACGATTGATTGAGCATTGCCAAATAGTTCCCATTGATCGATGAAATCAATGTTGAGATCAAGAGCAGTGGCTATTATTCTTGTGATAACTTTCTTCAGATTTCTAAGAACATTAAAAATAAAATTAAAGTCATGACCATCATGAGTTGTATGTATAATAATCTTACAAGCAAACCTTGACAAATCAAAGGAATATATTAAGAAAAAAATCATGTTATTAATTCTTTTTTTTTTTTTAGTTTTAACGAAGCTTTGATGTAAAAAAATTATATTTAATTAAAACTTACAATGTCTCTTGATTATATCTGAGAAGTGTCTCATTCCATTCATAAAGAATATCTAAACAGTAAACATAAAAAATAAAAAAAAAAGTTAGTATAATAAAAAATTTATATTTCATTAATTAAAATATATTTCCCAGGTGATTATATGTTACTAAATATTAATTATTTAGACTTTTAAGTTTGGCATACTCACCAACGCTTCTTAATTTATCATTTTAAAAACCTTGACCTCTTTGATTTTATTATTTTATCATGATACCATTTATATTGTGGCAGTCAATTACCAGATGAAGGCCCTGTGTCCCGATCAGATTCATGAATCGTAACGAGAGTCTCTCCACGAGCTTAATTCCACAATCAAATTAAAAATAAATTAATGAATCCATAAAAATGAACCATTATAGCAGTAATATGTATAAGTAACTAAATAACGTAACACTAGATGTTATTACACAAGGCATAACTTTACATAATAATATTATTGGGTCCTTAACCTAGCTATTATTATCAGTCAGTCTTATGTTTAAACCTTGGTGACTTCACTTTATTTTTTTACTTGGCTTTTGTGTTTTTATCTTGATCTTTGGGATCTCCTGGCTGCAAAATATTGAGAAGAATGTGACATTTTCTTAGGGAAATAGATTTTGGAAACCTATTTCATTGTTTTGTACAAAAATAGAATAAAATTAAGAAGAAGATGAGTGCATTTATTTCATTTACATGACTGTATTTTTGGTAAACGTTGTACTTTTACACAAAAAAAAAAAAATGATCACCATAAAAAATAAAATTGAAAAAAAAGATAGAAGTATAATCATTAAAAATAAAATAATAAAAAATAAGAAAAAAATGATTATTGTCAAAATTAAATTATGTTCTATGTAAAATATTTATTAAGATTTGACTTTAACTACTATTGTAGGGCCTTTATTTAATAATTTAAATTTTTGAATCTAATACTAATTTAATAGGTAGTTTATAGTATATAACTACTCATTAAAATTTAATCTAATTAAATAAAAATGATAGATTACTAAAATTAATAAATAAATGCACATTGAAAACATGCAACAACTAACCTCTTATACCAGTTTTTTCATCAACAAACATACTCTTGTCACCGAAGCGTTGGTTTCCTTTAAACGTGAGCTTCGTCTTTTCATCGTATGGCAGCGAGAAAAACTTCTTGGCTTGTGCAAACACTTCATTTATAAGTTCTTCACTTATTCCATGATTTATTACGTAGAAA